>BQNB010039126.1:27524-43538 GCA_026074375.1 Tanacetum coccineum | reverse complement strand
AGCAGGATCCATCTCTACATGGGAGGATCTTACTACCCGATTCCTTGCTCAATTCTTTCCACCAGGAAGGACCGCAAAACTCCGCAACGATATCCTGATGTTCCAACAACATCATGGAGAATCTTTATCCGAAGCATGGACTCGTTTCAAGGACTTACTCCAAAAGTCCCTCATCATGGCATCGATTGTTGGCTTCAAATCTAAATTTTTTATGATCATGTCTCCTTTCATCTTAAGTGCGAGATTAACCGCGCCGCTGGCGGCAAACTCCGCAATAAGAATGTAGACGAATCCTGGGAAATCATTGAGAACCTCGCCCTCTATGACCATGAAGGCTGGGATGACACAAAGGAATTCGTCAAACCAGTCAAGGCTATCACTGCACCTCAAGGCATCACGAAAACACCCGACCGGAGGCTTCTTGAGATTGAAGATCAAATTAACTTCTTACTAAAAGGGTCACGACCAGCACCCCCGTCATGCTCGACACACAACCCTCAAGCTTATGTCAATGCAGCCTATCCGAGCTCTCACCCAAAAAATCAAAACGAATCACCAACACTGAACTCCTTCGCTTTTCGTGAACGCACAGGTCTAACTCCTCAACCACAAGCATTAGGAACTAGTTTCGAGACTCGAGTAAGGGATTACATGGATGCGCACACCAAAAGAATGGAAAGATTTAAGAACACCATCTTCAAGCATCGCAAGGAAATCAAAGGTATAATGACTAAAATGTTCGGGCTTCTCAAGGAACTCACGACTAGCAGAACCCCTGAGAAAGTATTGATAAGGGAAGAAGCCAAATCCCCCGTCACCAAGAACGTAAACTCTATCTCCATTGCAAGAAATGAAGAAGAAGAGAATAACAAGACGGACCAGACACCCGACAACACTAAGATGCCTACCGAAATAAAAATGCTACTCTCAGTCAGGAACCCGAGTTGGAAAGAAAAAAGGGAAGGAGTATAAAGTATTACCTGGGGGACCTGCTTATGATGCGATTCTTAAGAAAAAGATTACAAGGAAGGAAGACATTGGTGGTAATTTCAAAATACCTTGCAGCATAGGGGACCTTAAGCACGTGAACGCCCTTGTCGATTAAGGGTCCGACATGAACGTCATGCCCTACTCCACTTACATAAAACTTATCGACGAAAGGCCTGCTGAGACAGACATCAGACTCTCACTAGCTAGCCACTCGTACATTTACCCCTTAGGAATTGTTGAGGATGTGTTAGTTGAGGTCACTGAACACACATATACCCCGTAGACTTTGTGGTTTTAGACATCAAGGAAAATGAAAAGAGGCATTTCATCTTAGGAACACCATTCTTGACAATAGCCAAGGCCTCAATTAAGTTTGATAATGGCACCATAACCCTAAGGTCACGAAAGAGTAAGGTAAGTTTCCATAGGATTCCCGATTCCTCCTGTGTGATCGACAAAGGAGTAAAAATGACATAGAGTCGATAACCACCACTATGACTGTTAATAGGCTAGTCCTGGAATTGGAGGAAATGATAAAGCTTCACTTAGAAAGGGAGATGCAGTTCAACCAATGGAGGAACAAAATTTTCAAAGGCAAGCGTCCCCCTCTTATTGCGATCAAGGAAAGAATAGATGATGAAGGAGAAGTCACGTAAGAACTTGTGACTCTGAGTCTAGCTACAAGACTCGTTAATAAAGAAAAGCGCTTCTTGGGAGGCAACCCAATTTACTTTTCTCGCAAATTACAAAAGTATAAGACTTACACACTATGGGTTTATGTGTAAAATGATTTTGTATAAAGTAGTGATTAAAGTATACTTATGGAGATTATGGTTTAAAAATGTTGTTAAGGACTTAATGACTTGGACAAATGGACAAATTATGAACTCATGGACTATATGATATATAAGATATAGTATATTAAGAGTGTTGGAAAAACATGTGGAATTAACTTAGTAGAAAAGTAAATATAAAAACAAACTATAAAAACAATGTAACCATTCTTATTCAAAATGGCTGTTTGGTTCGTGTACAATAACACCCATATTAATATTAGAACGATTACTTATGACTTATGAACGATTCCGAAAATGTAAGAACTCTCAAACAGATAAAAACGAAAAAGTTAACGCAAATTACGAGTTTATACGTTAATTAAACGAATTTTATAAAATAACTTTTATAAAAACTAAATCAAACAGCAAGTTTGATAAATTAAACTAATAAAACATATTTTTAGGATTCCAAAATGATAAAAATCGTAATTTTTCAATTAATATCGAATTAGTTATGAATTTTGCAGGTTTTTCGGTAATTAAAAGTTTATAAAAATAACTTTATAATTATGAACGTAAAAACAGAACTATTCATGACAGAAACTTTATTCTTGTAAACATTATAAATTGAAGAATTTTCCATAATGAGAACGTGCTCGAAAGACTCGCAAAAAACGAGCTATACTAATAAAATACGACGTTACGAGTTTTACATAACCTAAGAACTATAAAAATGAATTTATAACTGATATGAACAGTAAAAAAGTACTGTTCATCAGAGGATCAAAAATATGAAAATGTCAAATTATGATAACTCGTCTTAATACAACAGCGTGAAACGTCAAAATCGGGCTTAAAACGCGAAAGTTACGCCAGTTTTACTACAACGGTAATTATAAACGTTTTAACTTATTAAACACAATTTTATCAAAACAATTAGATGGTGATTGAACAATATAGAATTATATGTGGTTATCAAAGTACTATATTACTAGGGAGTTTCATAATGAGGCCTCTTCGGGGTGGCGTATCGACGAGTTGCTGGATTTACGATTTAAAGTGTCCTAGCTCCTCATACGTCACTACATGACCTCTTAAATTATGATAGCCCGAACGATAGTATGATGTAACTAACATAGACCTGTATATGATGTTAGTTAATCAAAGTGATTGGTACTTATACGACCTTAATTTAAATAGGTTGCATCTGACGATTTGCGTGACGCATTATCTGTGATATTTGGATTATCAGAACTCAAGGTGAGTTCATAGCCCCATATTTTTATGATTTCAATGATTTATAACTTTGGGGTGGAAACAGCCTTGTTTTTTATAGAGATTGGACGCAAGTGATATTTTAGATTGATTACGTAAGCCTAAGTAGCGATAACCCAAGTTGAGCCCATTATCATGAACTGTCAATTGCATAGATGTAGTTGTGAATTACATTATGTGAGCGCGAATGTTATGAATAGATCTATTTGGGATTGACCATCCCGTTCGGGTGACTAGCTATCACCGGGAACGAACGTATAGCATGTCGGATTTGGGGATGTTTCGGGTTAAAACATTAATCGGGCCTAAATTGCAATTATATAATAATGCGAGAAGGATTGTTAGCTTCATGTCATGAATTAGGTAAATGTAATCGGGTATTTGTGATGCTGCATAGTGTTGCATTATCACAGGAAATGTCTTGCGGTCCGCAGTATTACGATTTATCAAACCAATGAATCACCTACATTATTGTTACGTTTTAAAGAACTGTTTTTCAGAGATTTTCAGTAAGCAAAAGGTGTCAAAGATACATTAGGTGATTTATGTTTTGGATGTCATGCAGATATGGATTTTATTATGTTTTTGGAAACTCATGTGTTTGAATCCAGCTATCTTTGTAATACTATAAGGAACAAGTAAAGCTTCGGGCTATTTGTATCAAAGTATTTGTTAAATCCAATAGTATCGTTTTAAAATGACTTTTTGGTCCGTTCTATATATATCATAGTGTTATTGATCTACTGAAGTAACATGCCCCGAGATCCTTATTCCGCTGCGACCCATTTTGGGGTTTTACAGATCGTTATCAAGAGCCAAGGGTATAGAGAACCGGTCAAATGTTATATGCTGAGACTATAACCGTTTTCCAAGCATTGCAGATCATAAAAAGGGTTTTATGAGACACAAGTTGTTGCATTAGTTAGTTGGACTAGATGCATTCATAATGATATACGGGTTATAAAAATCTAACGTTATATTGACAATGAAGAGCCTTATAAAAATATCTCCATATAGTTATTTCAGCTGGACCACTCTAAACTGAGTAGTCATGTCAGCTGATTCCGCTGTTACCTATACTTCTGTTCACTCTGAGGCACGATCTTGGAGTATTCCATCTGAGGATCCTTACGAGGAGGCTGCCCGACAGTTGTTGGAGCAGGCACCACATTCTCCAGAGTATGTACCTGATCCCATAGAGCTGGAGGATCATGTACCTGTGTACATTCCGGAGCCTGAGCATCTTGAGGACTTAGTGCCAGCTGAGGATGAGGCACCTACACCTCCACTACCACTATTCTTTTTATCCCTACGTATCCGACCCCCACGTACTAGAGCAGTCATGGCTCAGATGAGAGCTATAACACCATCCACCTATCATCTACTACTCCCATCAAGGACCCCACCATTGTTAACTATACCACTACATGCACCATCCACTAGCCGCAGAGCTGATATTCCCGAGGCTGATACGCCGCCTCAGAAGAGACTACTACTTACTACTCCTAGACCTAGTTGTGAGGTTGGGGAGACTTCTGTTGCTGCTGCTGCGAGACAGCCAGGACTCACTATGGCCCATCGAGTCGATTGCAGTTCTGTAGACACTATGGAGACCAAGATCCGAGATACTGAGAGGAGGATGATAACCGCCTTAGAGATGGTCAACATGAGGGTTAGTTACCAGGTAGATGTTCGCAGTAGAGAGAGTTCGGAGTTTTACTCACGACATCACGATGCCCAGAAGGATTGTGCTGCTGTGAGAGCTGAGATTGAGGTATTGAGGAGAGAGAGACTTTCTTACGAGCAAGAGAGTATTTAGACCCGTCAGGACTTGGCTAGATCTGAAGCTTACTGCAGGGCATATGAGGCACGAGTTTACAATATTAAGAAGACTGAGGTGCATCGCCACCTTGGCAGCGTCCGCTGCAGATGTTTTTTCTATCGGCATATCATGCGTACCCAGGCCTTGGAGGCTGGAGCACGCGTTACAACAATAGAGGACACCGGTAGCAATTCCGAGACTTGGTAATGAATGGTAGATACTATGACAAATCTGTTAAGTTTTTAAGGGTTACTCCCAGCTAGCAGACAGCTATAGAATCTTTTGTATTTGAGTAGCTATCCGGTATGGAATATATTTGTCTTTTGTTTAGCTATTTTGTATAGCCAACTAAGTATTACGGAACTCTCGGCTATATGTCTCTAGTTATTTCATTTTGTAACCTAGCAATAGTGAATCATTGTGTCCACAAACACTGTTATCTTATATCTATGCATAACGTGGTCTCACCTTACCTACTTGTTGGGATCACGGAGTGTTATGATTTTCCCTTGAATAAAACTTCATATACATTTTGTTCCCTGTGATTTTCAGGAAACAATGACAACTGTTAATCAAGGGATGAGTGTTGAGGAAATTGAGCGGGTTGTAGCCCAGCGAGTGGCTAATGCTATCGAGGCTATTGCCATTTATGAGACCAAAACCAACATGGCCCGTAAGTCAATAAGCCAGACCGAACAACAAGAATGCAAGTTAGCAGAGAATGCTAACAACAAGAGAAAGTGGGAAGGTAACCACAATGGGCAATGTACTGTAAAGGGCAAGAATTGCAAGAAGGTTGGCCACATGACCCGAGAGTGTAGGAATCCTACTGCTGCTAGGAATCCACAAACTCACACCTGTTATGAGTGTGGGAGTCTGGGATACTCCAAGAGTAAGTGTCCAATAGTGAAGTTTCAGAAACATGTGGACAAAAAGATCAGCACTCTTTCCAAACGCCAGGCTGAGAACAAGAGGAAGTTGAATAACACTTCCAAGGACAATCAGAACCAACAACAGCCGAATAAGAGGCAAAATACTGGCAAAGCTTACGCTACAGGGCACAGGGAGAAGAAATATTACGGCGGGTCCAAGCCATTGTGTCCTAAATGCAACTATCATCATGATGGTCCATGTCCTCCCAAATGCCACAGGTGCAACATAGTGGGCCATCTGGTCCGTAACTGTAGGAGACCTACAAACGACAATACTATTAACCACCAAAGAGGCACGGGGACAAGTCAAAAGGCTAATTGCTATGAATGTGGGAATCAGGGGCACTACAAGAGGGATTGCCCAGAACGAAAGAACCAAAGTCACAAAAACCAAATTGGAGGTACTGGAGCACATGGAGTGGTGCATACCCTAAGAGAAGGGGAAACCGATCAAGACCCTCACAACATTAAAGATGAGATCAAAGCTTAAAAGAGAAAGTTGTCTCGCCTTGCCTAGCAAACCCTAAGTTGAAATTATCTTAAACTTTATCTCCTTAGGAGTTCTCGTTGTATTTCTCTTAAATTTCAGTTGTACGAATGATTTCAAATTATCTATCAAATTATCGTATTATGAAAATTACGTCAATATATTACCTAGGTTCCTTAGTTCTCTTACAAACAACTCTCTCGAATATTATGAAATTGTAATGCTATTTGACGAACAATGAGCAATGCATCCGTTTAGTCCTCAATTATACATGGCCTGATCAACTATGTATAATTCAGGAAGGTACCATGCCGTGCTGAGAGTAGTCACTCTAAAAAAAAAAAAAAACCTCGTGTTAAGGAAACAATTTTCTACTTATATCATGTTTTATGTGCGTATTCATAGAACGCGTTTACTTTTGGAAATCGAATTAGTAACCATATCAACTAAGCGGACCTTCACTCCGTCTTATTATAAAGTTGGCATCATCTTACACCAAATCCTAAGCCGAGAAGCCAAGACACATTACTAGTCGCCCTATGACAATTTCGCTATCGAATTTGCTCGCCATTAGAAGATTTACTAAATCACCCATTCAACATAAACTTAATGCCTAGTTTCGATGCTATAATCTGTATGGATTGGTTGGCGAAGTACAAAGCGGTCATTGTATGTGCCGAGAAGATTGTTCGCATCCCCTGTGGAAATGAAACCTTAATCATACACGGTAATGGAAGTAACCAGGGAAATGTGATACGATTAAACATCATTTCTTGCACTAAAACGCTGAAGTACATGGAAAAAGGGTTTCCTATCTTTCTGGCACATATTAATGTAAAAGAGGTTGAAGACAAGTCGGAGAAGAAGCGACTTGAGGGACGTGTCCGATAGTTCAAGACATTCCTGAAGTATTTCCTGAAGACCTTGCCGGTCTTCCTCCGACTCGACAAGTGGAGTTTCAAATTGATTTGGTACCTGGTGCTGCACCTGTAGCACGGGCACCTTATCGATTGCGCCTTCCGAGAGAAAGATTATCTGAGCAAATGAAGGGAGCATCCGAATCAAAGGCTTTATAAGACCCAGTTCCTCACCCTGGGGAGCTCCGGTCTTGTTTGTCAAGAAGAAAGACGGATCATTCCGGATGTGCATTGATTACCGGGAATTGAATAAACTAACGGTGAAGAACCGTTATCCGCTCCCAAGAATTGATGATTTATTTGATCAGCTCCAAGGGTCGAGTGTTTACTCGAAGATTGACTTAAGGTCAGGTTATCACCAATTGAGGGTTCGAGAAGAAGACATTCCGAAGACTGCCTTCAGAACTCGTTATGGCCATTACGAATTTCAAGTTATGCCGTTTGGTTTGACAAACGCACCTGCCGTATTCATGGACCTTATGAATCGGGTATGCAAACCATATCTGGATAAATTCGTGATTGTCTTTATTGACGATATTCTGATATATTCAAAGAACAAGAAAGAACACGAAGAACACCTTAAGCTAATCTTAGAATTGCTTAAGAAGGAGGAGTTGTATGCCAAGTTTTCCAAATGTGAATTTTGGATTCCTAAAGTACAGTTCCTAGGTCACGTGATCGATAGTGAAGGAATTCATGTGGATCCAGCCAAGATTGAATCCATTAAGGATTGGACATCTCCTAAGTCACCAACGGAGATTCGTCAATTTTTAGGTCTTGCTGGATACTATCGAAGATTCATTGAAGGGTTTTCGAAGATCGCCAAACCTATGACCAAGCTCACCCAGAAGAAGGTTAAGTTTGAATGGGGCGATAAACAAGAAGCAGCTTTCCAACTGTTGAAGCAAAAGTTGTGCAGTGCACCAATCCTTGCACTACCTGAGGGAAGCGAAGATTTCATCGCATACTGCGATGCTTCGAAGAAGGGTTTGGGCGCTGTATTGATGCAGAGAGAAAAAGTGATTTCTTATGCATCCCGCCAGTTGAAGATTCATGAGAAGAACTATACAACTCATGATTTAGAACTTGGTGCAGTGGTGTTCGCTCTCAATCTCTCTCTCTCTGGAGACATTATTTATATGGAACTAAGTGTACGGTGTTCACCGATCACAAGAGTTTGCAACACATTTTAGATCAAAAAGAGTTGAACATGAGGCAACGCCGATGGTTAGAATTGCTAAGTGATTACGATTGCGATATTCGTTATCACCCGGGGAAAGCAAATGTCGTTGCTGATGCTTTAAGCAGGAAAGAACGAGAACCACCGTTAAGAGTTCGAGCCTTGGTTATGACTATTAGTTTGGATCTTCCCAAACAGATCTTAAATGCTCAGACCGAAGCGCGAAAACCAGAGAACATTAAGAGTGAAGACGTTGGGGGAATGTTGATTGAAAACGCTAAATTTCCAGAAGCAATTAGAGAACAAAAGTTGGAACCACGTGCGGATGGAACCCTGTGCCTCAATGGCAGGAGCTGGTTACCTTGTTATGGCGATTTGCGGACTGTGATCATGCACGAATCCCATAAATCAAAATACTCTATTCATCCGGGTTCCGACAAAATGTACCAAGACATGAAGAAGTTATATTGGTGGCCCAACATGAAAGCCGACATAGCCACTTATGTTAACAAGTGTTTGACCTGTGCTAAGGTCAAGGCCGAACATCAAAGGCCATCAGGATTGTTGGTACAACCTAAGATACCCGAATGGAAGTGGGACAACATCACCATGGATTTTGTCACGAAGCTTCCTAAGACGTCTCAAGGCTATGACACAATTTGGGTGATCGTTGACCGACTCACTAAGTCTGCGATCTTCACACCAATGAGAGAGACTGATCCTTTGGATAAACTTGCAAGATTGTACCTAAAGGAGGTGGTCACGAGGCATGGAATACCCGTCTCAATCATTTGTGATCGTGACCCAAGATTCGCATCAAATTTCTGGAGGTCACTCCAGAATGCTTTGGGTACTAATTTAGATATGAGTACTTCATACCACCCACAAACAGACGGGCAAAGCGAGAGAACCATTCAAACTCTCGAGGATATGCTGCGTGCTTGTGCGATCGACTTTGGAAAGGGTTGGGTTAACCATTTGCCATTAGTCGAGTTCTCATATAACAATAGCTATCACGCTAGCATCAAGGCCGCACCATTCGAAGCACTTTATGGTCGAAAGTGTCGTTCACCTGTTTGTTGGACTGAAGTTGGAGAAGCTCAAATACTCGGTCCAGAACTAATTCAAGAGACCACTGAGAAAATCATCCAGATCAAGCAAAGGATGCAAGCCGCTCGTGATCGACAGAAGAGTTACGCTGACTTGAAGCGTAAACCAATGGAATTCCAAGTCGGGGATAAAGTTATGCTTAAAGTCTCGCCTTGGAAAGGGGTCGTGCGTTTTGGCAAACGGGGGAAGTTAAACCCTAGGTATGTTGGACCTTTTAAGGTGATAGAAAGGGTTGGAGAAGTTGCGTACAAGCTCGAACTTCCAGAAGAATTGAGCAGAGTCCATAATACATTTCATGTATCTAATCTGAAAAAGTGTCATGCCGAACGAACATTAGCCGTTGCCCCCAAAAAAGCGGGAGGGTGACTTCAACTGAATGCAAGCTTCATTTTGTTGAGGAACCATTAGAAATAGTGGGCCGTGAAGTTAAACGGTTGAAGCGAAGTCGGATCCCATTGGTCAAAGTTCGATGGAACTCCAAGAGAGGTCCTGAGTTCACGTGGGAGCGTGAAGACCAATTCAAGAAGAAATATCCACACCTCTTCACCAAGACCACACCGTCGTCAAGTGCTGCATTGTGAGCCTTGAGGACAAGGCTCGTTTAACGGGGGAAGTCTATAACACCCTGTGTTTTCAAGTCTTTGACGACGTCAATAAATGTACTATTTATTGTTAGTATTGTACGTGTTTGCTTTAAATTGCAAACGTTAAGTTAAATCGCGTACGCCAAAAATTAGCGTTCAATGTAAACGGGCATCAAACAATTAAATGTTTACATCAAGCAAGGGTTATATAATTATTTTGAGGATAATTATTAACTTTGTTCATTTTATTTTTATCGGATACGTAAAGTGTATACGTTTCGCGATAAATTGCGTTTAGGCACTCCCGGAACCACAAAAACTTTTCTACGCTTCAACAAATACCCACTTTTATACCCAATACATAAAGTTTACTCAAATATATCATATATATCTCTTATATGCCGAATTTATGGTCAAGGGTACAAAGATTTACCAAAAACTCTTTCTTTTGGTCAAATATACACCATACTTCATTAATCTACACCTTACCTCTTTAATGCACACCATACTTGTCTCTTTGACTCATGAGACCATACCTAAGACCAAGACCCATCACTTGAACCTTACTTTGTCTCTTTGACCATGTCTTGCACCATACTTGCATGTATACATAAGAAAGATAACTCATTCATGCATTTACACTTAGAAAAAAATCAAACATAACCTCTCTTTTGGCTCTATACATGCTACGGCACCAAACAACATCTCAAGATAATCCATAGCAATTTTTATACAACCCATACACTTCTATACACATCTATCCTAAGACATTCTAAGGTGTTTCCATCCATTGAATCACCATTTACAAGTATTAAGCAAGAAAAAGGAAGTTAGGGTTTTTGTTAAGAAAGTAAGGGTTTATTTGTGCAAGCTTTGGTTTTGTGGCTAAACAAGGGTTTAGCACTAGCTCATCATCATCATCATACCTCATAAGGTTTATTTGAACTCTTTATGTTCTTATAAATTTCATTTTTATGCATATGGTTATTCTATTTAGCTTAAATCACCATTTAGGATCTTTAACATGTAAAGAGAAGTTTTTATTTGTTGTCATCATAATGTACACATTTATATATCCTATGATGTTGTTGACATCATGTTAAAATGGTCACACAAGTGATTTACACACTTGGTTATGTATAAAAATGATTATGAACAAAACTAGTAAATTAAGATTACTTAAGTAAGTTATGGTTTTAAAGTGTGATAATGGATTTGTTAACATGGGTAACTTGAACATATGAGGACTACTATGGACAATGGACACTTAATATATGTATGATTTATAATATATATGATATATGAGACTTGTGGTAAAATACAAAAGTGGTAAAGTATAAAGAAAAGATCAAAAATGGACTTAAAGGCAACAAGCATAAACATTCTGTCCAAAATTCGACATTTAACATGTCCATTTTATATTTTTACAAGAAATACATCTCACGACATTCCGAAAGGTAAGAAACTTGTTAAACGGATTAATAACGAAAAAGTTACGTTAAAAACGAGTTATACGTTAATAAACGAAGTCGTAAGTGAATTTTTATAAAAACATTTTTTATAAAAATTATAAACAGCAAGTGTTGATATTTTTAACAAATAATACATATTTTTAGGATTCCAAAATGATAAGAATCGTAATTTTTCAATTAATAACGAACGAGTTATGAATTTCGCGAGTTTACGACAATTAATACTTTTATAAAACTATTTTTATAAAAGTTACTATTCATGACAGAAAGTTATATTTTTGTAAACCTCATAAATATATAGAACTTCCAATTACGAGAACGTGCTCGAAAGAATCGTTAAAAACGGAACTATAACGAATAAAATACGACATTTACGGGTTTTACGACAATTAAATCGATAAAAATATATATAAGGTTTGATGTGAACAGTAATTTTTACTGTTCACCAGTAGGTCCGAAATTCGAAAATGTCAATTATGATAAATCGTCTTGGAATACGAAAAGATGGACATAAGAACGCGAGAATCGGGTTTAAACGCGAAAGTTACGCCAGTTTTTATAAAACGTAATTTTTATTAAACGTTTTTAAGACTTATTAAACACAATTATTAACCAAACCATTAGTTTGGTGAATGAGCTATATAGAATATTATGTGGTTATCAAGGTACTATATTACTAGGGAGTTTCATAACGAGGCCTCTTCGGATGGCGTTTCGACGAGTTGTTGGATTTACGATTTAAAGTGTCCTAACTCCTCGAACGTCATGTCATGACCTCTTTAATAAGATAGCCCGACGATAGTGACGATTAACAACTATAGGATTACATCAATGTTATCAGTTTAAGTACCGGTACTTATACACCTATGATAATTTTAGTTGCATTCATCTTTTACTGTGACGCTTTTAATCAGCGATATTTGGATTTATTCAGAAACTCAAGGTGAGTTTATAGCCCTACGTTTATACATGCATTTATTTTTACAAAGTTTTCGGGTTAAACCATGCAATGTTTTACCAACTGACACAAGTGGTTTAAGTTTTATATTATGAAATTACATGTTGCCTAATTAGCATAACCCAATCACTGCGCCCAATAATCCATTGAACTGTTTAATTATCGAGCGCGAATGTTATTAATAGATCTATTTGGGTTTTGACAACCCGTGTCGGTGAATAGCTATCACTGAACAACGAACTATACCTGTCGAATATAGGAAGTTAGCGGGTTAGAACATCACCACGGCAGATGGAGGCCATTAATTTGTACTCACATACGGTCAAGCTTCCAGTGTCATGAGCTTATGAGTCAACTAATAAAACATTAATATGAAAACTGCAACTGTTCGAATATCAAACACTTGGGAGATCTTGTGTCCTACAATATGATTTATCAAACCTATGAATTCACCAACATTATTGTTGACGTTTTAAAGCAATGTTTTTCAGGGGATCAATAAGCACGAGGTGCGATGGATACATTGGTGGTTTTGATTTGGATGTCATGCATTAAAGATTTTGTCACATTTCATTTTGTTATCTGTCATGGGCTGAAAATCTTTGTATTTTGATCAAGTGAACAAGTTAAGCTTCGGGCTTATGTAACAATTACTTTGTTAAATCCAATGTATCGTTTTCAAACGACTTTTTGGTCGTTCTATATATATCTTGTGTTATTGATCTGAGAAGTAACACGCCCCGGACCCATATTCCGCTGCGACCCAATTTGGGGGTGTTACAGATTGGTATCAAGAGCCAAGGTTATAGAGAACCAGGTCAAATGTTTTTGCTGGACTATAACCGTTTTCAAACAACGAATTCATACAATGGGGTTTTACACGGGACATACACATGTGCATACATTCATGCATACACTGACTTCTGCATTAGTTGGGTTGACCTAGATGCATTCATAAAAGATATACGTGTTTTATATTATATACGTATATTACTATGAGGGTATATTGTATATATACAAAGATGAGTTTGCATTCTTTCGCACAACTCTACAATTATTTATATAATGGCTATTTATATAAATAGGGGAATATTTCTTTAGGCAAGGTAGTACGATAAGCTCGTAGGTCCTAAGCGCTACCTAAACATTAAGCTATCGAATATGATACCTTACCATCATTCATTTATGCCATAAGTGCAAACTTGTATTTACCATACCAGACCTTAATATAATATATTTATATAATTAGAGTTTTTGCTCGTTGCAAGCTGTTTTTTTCATAACGACAGTTACCTACACTCGTTCATATTAGTTCCGAGCCATAGAGATTCCAGTGAGCTTCTGATGAGGAGCTAGAGGGACCAATGAAGGATCAGCCTCTATCTGCTGATGCCTCACCTACAGCCCTATCACCAAGCAACATTGCTAACTTCAATCCGGAGGAGGATGAAGAGGACCCTGAGGAGGATCCTGCTGACCATCCTGCCAACGGATGAGACAATTATGATAATAAGTCATCTGATGATGACAACGATGATGATGTTGAGAAGGATGAGGAGGACGAGGAGGAGGAGGAGCACCTAGCTCCGGCCGACCCTTCTACTGTACCTACAGATGATCCTGTCCCCTCAAGCTGAGAATACAGAGGCATTTGAGACTGATGATCCCTACTTCTACATCACCCACCTCTCCACACCATATCATCTTGAATTTTAGACCAAATCCCTTATAGTATGGATGTCTATATAACAACCAACTCCACGATCATCATCTGCTAAGTCAGGCATTAACGAGTTTGCTGCTAACGCTACCTCATCATGCACCACCACCAGAGAATGTTGAGTCGACTTAAAGATAACATACGAGTCTATCACGTAGAATCTGGAGAGGCACACTGGCCAAGGGACAAATAGATTGTCAGTGTAGCTTATTTTGGTTTCACTAAACTTGAGTAATACTCGGTTGGTAGTGTTAATAAAAAGCTTATACTCTTTTACTCATGTAAAACGATGTATTAAGTATTAACTTACGTTGTTGGTTATGATCATGCTACTGTACGAGGGGGATTTATTTTATGTCATGGTTGCTGTTATCTTATATCTACGCATAACGTGGTCTCACCTTACCTACTTGTTGGGATCACGAAGTGTTATGATTTTTCCTTGATATAAAACTTTCTATACATTATGATCACCCCACCCAGTTATTTTCAGGAAAACAATGATAACTGTTAAACAAGGGATGAGTGGTTGAGAAAATTGAGAGCGGGTTGTAGCCCAAGCGAGTAGCAAAATGCTATCGAGGCTATTGCCATTTATGAGACAAAAACCAACATGGCCCGTAAGTCAATAAGCCAGACCGAACAACAAGAATGCAAGTTAGCAGAGAATGCTAACAACAAGAGAAAGTGGGAAGATAACCACAATGGGCAATGTACTGTAAAGTTCGGGAATTGCAAGAAGGTTGACCACATGACCCAGGATTATAGGAATCCTACTGCTGCTAGGAATCAACGAACTCACGCCTGTTATGAGTGTGGAAGTTCTTAACACTTTAAGAGTGAGTGTCCAATAGTGAAGTTCCAGAAACGTGTGGATAAAAAGATCAGCACTCTTGCTGAACGCCAGACTGAGAACAAAAGGAAGTTTGAAAACACTTCCCGAAATAGTCAGAATCAACAACAACAACAAATCAAGAGGCAAAACACCGGCAGGGCATACACTGCTGGATCGGGTGATAAGAAACCATATGGGGGATCTAGACCCCTGTGCTCAAAGTGCAATTACCACCATGACGGTCCGTGTGCTCCAAAGTGCTATAAATGCAACAAATATGGTCACATCGCCCGTGACTGTAGGGGTACGGGAAATGCCAATGCTGTTAACAACCAAAGGGTCACTGTGGCAAGTCAGAAGGCTATTTGCTATGAATGTGGGAATCAAGGGCACTACAAGAGGGATTGCCCAGAGCGAAAGAACCAAAGCCATAAAAACCAAATTGGAGGTACTGGAGCACATTATCAAATTATTGTATTATGAGAATTTCGTCAATATTAACTTAGATTCCTTATTTACTCTTACAAACTACTCTCACGAATATCATGAAATTGTAATGCTATTTTGACGAAAATGAGCAATGCATCGTTAGTCCTCAATTATACATGGCCTGATCAACTATGTATAATTCAGGAAGGTACCATGCCGTGCTGAGAGTAGTCACTCTAAAAACCTCTTGTTAAGGAAACAATTTTCTACTTATATCATGTTTTGTGTGCGTATTCATAGAACGCGTTTACTTTTGGAAATCGAATTAGTAACCATATCAACTAAGCAGACCTTCACTCCGTCTTACTATAAAGTTGGCATCATCTTATACCAATTCTTAAGCCGAGAAGCCAAGACACATTACTAGTCGCCCTAAGACAATTTCGCTATCGAATTTGCTCGCCGTTAGAGAATTTACTAAAGTTGGCATCATCTTATATCAACTTAATACCCGTAGAACTTGGTAG
>BQNB010039126.1:13860-27190 GCA_026074375.1 Tanacetum coccineum | reverse complement strand
CTCCGTTTTTAGCGATTCTTTCGAGCACGTTCTCGTAATTGAAAGTTCTATTTATTTATGAGGTTTAAAAAAATAAATATTTCTGTCTTGAATAGTAACGTTTATAAAAATAGTTTTATAAAAGTATTAATTGTCGTAAACTCGTGAAATTCATAACTCGTTCGTTATTAATTGAAAAATCACGATTCTTATCATTTTGGAATCCTAAAAATATGTATTATTTGTTAAAAATACCAAACTTGCTGTTTGAATATTTTTAAAAAAAATTCTTTTACGACTCCGTTTATTAACATATAACTTGTTTTTACCGTAACGTTTTCGTTATTAATCCGTTTTTCAAGTTTCTTACATGCCCGGACTCGTCTTGAGATGTTTAATCGTTTTAAAATATCAAACCTACTGTTTGGAATTCGAATCCAAACAGCCCCTTAAGATATATGTATATACTTACTTAGTTAACTTGTTTTAAACACTTTTTAACTATAATATTTACCACAACTCTTTTGTAACTCTTATTATACTATGTCATATATATTATATAGTCCATAGATCATATATACACATAAAATCATGATTATGAAATAATGAGAGTTTTAGATAACCTTATATGACATGAAGTATGATTGAAAACAATAGCTAAACCCTTGTTTAGCTATCAACCTAAAGTTAACAAGCTTAGAAAACCCTAGTTTTCATTTAAAAACCCTTGCTTTCCTTTTCTTGAATAATGCTTGATAATGATTTGCCAATGCTTGGAAACATCTTAGAATATCTTAGATATGATGTGTATATGTGTGTATAGGTTGTAGAAAATTTGATATGGATTTAGTGTTGTGGGTGTTTGATGCCGTGGGATGGGTAGAGCACAAAGGAGAGGATTTTTGCTTTTCTAGTTAAGTGTTTTGATATCTATGAGTTTCTTACACTAGTATACATGTATATATGGTAGCCATTGGTCAAAAAGTGTGCATTAGCTAGTCAAAAACACCTTGAGGGTTTTAGAGATCTTGTTTCTTGGTCTTTGGTCAAAGAGAGGGTCTTAGGGAAGGACTTATGGTCAAAAGTGACAAGGTATGGCTATGTTAAATGCAAAAGTGATGTACAAAACCAACTTGTAAGATTTTTCTTATATATTTTTGTATAAGTTGCAACAATTTCCTCCTATGTATGATACATATAATATATTTTTGTAACTTTTATGTATTGGGTATAAATGTGGGTATTTGTTGAAGTGTAGAAAAGTTTTGGTGGTTCCGGGTATGCCTAAATGCAATTTATCGCGAAACGTTTACACTTTATTCTCAAAATAAATATTTAATACTTGATTGATGTAAACACTTAATTGTTTGATGCCCGTTTACATTGAACGCTAATTTTTAGCCTACGCGATTTAGCTTAACGTTTACGATTTAAAACAAACGCGTACAATACAGAAGATGAATAGTAGATTTATCATCGTCGTCAATGACTTGAAAACACGGGGTGTTATAGTTTCTCTACAGGCTCTGATACCACTTGTGAATCCCTTTGAATATAGATCTTACTACCTTGTTAAGGGTTGTAGCTAATATGAATGAATTTCACACAAACTACAGGAGAAACAAAGATTAAGAACACTATAAGTTATGCAGAATCTAACTTATAATGCAAAGATGAACAATGAATATTGATAACTAAACTTTTATATTGATTGCTAACTATGAGATTGACAATGAACTGATATCTCTATCTCTCTTTCTAACTATGCCGTGAGGGTTCCTTTTATACACCAATGAAAAACCCTAATAGGCTTACAAAACACGTAAAAGATAATGCATATCTTTTCATATAATATCTCATGCATATCTCTTAAACAGTACTAACTATTTTATACTAACAGTACTGACTATCTGAGCAATACTTAACATTTTGTACTGTCAATACTAACTATAACTAGCGGTACTAAGTATATAAATAACGGTACTAAGTTAGGAATATATAATTCCCAACAATATAAATATCACAAAAATCCTGATTTAAAGACAGATGAGAAGACAGTAGATAAGGAGGATCAAGTCTTTTTGGATGAGCTTGAAAGACTTAAAAGACAAGAACAGGATACTAATGATGCAGTTGAAGCTCTCAGGAAGGAGTAAGATACTGAGGATTTGCTTCTTCAAGTAGGAGCTGCTAAAGCTAGCAGTACTAACAGAGTTAATACTGCTAGCACATCAGTTAGTACTGCCAGTCCTTATGGTGGGCTATCCTTCACTAATCTAACCAATACTGGCCAAGATGATTTAGAAATACCTGCACTTGAGGAAATTTATGACAATGCTACTGCTGGTATTTTTACCAATGCATCTTATGATGATGAGGGTGCAGTGGCTGACTTTACAAATTTAGAATCTATTGTGAATGCTAGTCCTATTCCCACATCAAAGATTGACATTATTCATCCTTCAACTCTAATTCTTGGAGATCCAAAATCAGGAGTTCAAACAAGGAGCAAAGTGACCAAAAGTTCTGGAGCCCTTGCTTTTGTAAGTTATATTAAAAATCAAAGGAGAAATAATCATAAGGATTTCCAGCATTGTTTATTTGTATGTTTCTTGTCTCAAAATGAACCCAAGAAGATATCTGAAGCACTTGAAGATGAAAGTTGGGTTGATGCTATGCAGGAAGAACTGCTGCAATTTAAGATTTAGAAAGTTTGGATTCTTGTAGATTTGCCTTATGGGAAGAAGGCAATTGGAACAAAATGGGTTTACAGAAATAAGAAGGATGAAAGAGGTGTTGTGGTTAGAAATAAGGCAAGGTTGGTTGCTCAAGGACATAGGCAAGAGGAAGGGATAGACTATGATGAGGTTTTTGCTCCTGTGGCTAGGATTGAAGCCATTAGGATCTTTTTGGCCTTTGCTTCTTATATGGATTTCATAGTCTATCAGATGGATGTGAAGAGTGCCTTCCTTTATGGCACAATTGATGAGGAGGTTAGTGGTCTCAACCTCTAGGTTTTAAGATGCTAAGTGTCTAAGAAGGTCTACAAAGTTTATTAAAAGCTCCTCTATGGTTTACACCAAGCTCCCAGAGCCTGGTATGCTACTTTATCTACTTTCTTGTTGAAGAATGGATACAGAAGATGAACTATTGACAAGACTCTTTTTATTAAGAAGGACAAAAATGATATCATGTTAGTACAAGTTTATGTGGATGACATTATTTTTGGTTCTACAAAGATCTTGGTGGATGAAGTTTGAGGCAAATGTATGAAGAGTAGAATCGATGAGTTTCTATGGGAGAGCTCACCGTATTTCTTAGATTACAAGTCAAACAGAAAGAAGATGGTATTTTTATAAGTCAGGATACGTATGTTGCAAAAATCCTAAAGAAGTTTGATTTTGCCAGTGTAAAGACTGCTAGTACACCAATTGAGACCCAGAAGCCTTTGGTCAAGGATGAGGAAGCTACTGATGTGGATTACAACTTAAACATCCATGAATTGGGCCTTTAATGTACTTGACTGCTTCTAGGCCTGAAATTATGTCTGTAATCTGTGCTTGCTCTAGGTTTGAGGTAACTCCAAAGACCTCCCATCTATATGCTGTGAAGAGAATCTTTAGGTACCTAAAGGGTAAACCTAAACTGGGCCTTTGGTATCCTAGAGTGTCATTATTTGACCTAGAATCTTACTCAGATAGTGACTATGCTGGAGCAAATCTTGACAGGAAATCCACAACAAGAGGTTGTCAATTTCTTGGCAGGAGACTTATTTCATGGCAATGTAAGAAGCATACAATTATGGCTACTTCTACTACAGAGGCAGAATATGTTGCTACTGCCAACTGCTATGGGTAAATTTTGTGGATTCAAAATCAAATGTTAGACTATAGGTTCCATTTTATGAACACAAAGATCTACATTGATAATGAGAGTACTATATGCATTGTAAAGAATCCAGTATTTCACTCCAAAACAAAGCATATTGAAATTAGGCACCACTTCATTAGGGATGCTTATAAGAAGAAACTTATCCAGGTGCTAAAGATTCACAATGATGACAATGTAGCTGATCTTTTAACCAAATCTTTTGATGTTAGCAGGTTCAATTTCTTGATTGTTAACATTGGAATGATCAATCAATAGGCTGCATTAGTTAAGGGGAGGCAAGTTGATTTGTTGTACAGTTTGTATGAAGTGTTATGTGAGCAGAAGAATGGGTTGACAATGTGATGTTTTTCATTGAGTTTTTGGAGGTTCTAGAGAGTAATTGGAGAAGCTATTGATGGGTACTAACGAACTCTTTTTGCAGAATTGATCAATTTATGGTTGACCAAAATTTAGTACCGATAGGCTTGTATTAGTAACCGACAGGCAAAGTTTGAACAGCTAAGAGCGTTAGAGAAAATACCGATAGGGGTCTAAAGTGTAATTTTTGGCGG
The DNA here is from genome assembly GCA_026074375.1 of Tanacetum coccineum. Classification (NCBI taxonomy): domain Eukaryota; kingdom Viridiplantae; phylum Streptophyta; class Magnoliopsida; order Asterales; family Asteraceae; genus Tanacetum; species Tanacetum coccineum. The sequence goes on along the minus strand of BQNB010039126.1, from coordinate 22,769 downwards.
TTTCTTCGACATTGGGATTGCTAATACTATAAATACCCATCTCAATTACACAATTTATTCACCTACACTCTCTTAATCGACTTCAATTAACGAACCCTAATTTTTCATCACTGTCGATCAACAAAATCAATTCAACAATGGCTGGTTTGGATTTCTGCTCAAAGCACAATATGGTTGCCTACTTGGAAAAGAATGATGGGAACACTGAGTTTCATCAGATTATGGACTTTCTCACTAACAGTTCAATCCACTTTGCACTCACTGTAAGTCCCATCGTCTCAACTTTGTTTGTTGAACAGTTCTGGACATCTGCTAAGTCCAGAACAGTCAACAACATTAGTTATATAGATGCCATTGTTGCTGGCAAGCCTGTGACTATCTCAGAGGCATCAATAAGAAGTGATCTTCTTTTTGATGATGCTGATGGGATAGATACTTTGAACAATCAGGCTATATTTGACACTATTCAGTTAATGGGGTATGAGGGGGACCTTAATATTTTAACTTTTAACAAAGCCCTCTTTTCACCTCAATGGAAATTTCTTTTTCATACCATGAATCACTGCATCAGTTCTAAAAGCACTTCTTGGGATCAAATTCCCACTAATATTGCCACAGCAGTGATTTGTTTAGCCACTAATCAGAAATATAATTTTTCTAAATTAATTTTTGATGGCACGATAAGACACTTGGATGCATCTAAGAAGTTTGTTATGTATCCAAGATTTTTACAAATCTTTTTGAAAAACCAGTTAAGGGATGTGCCTGTCCCTATGGATCACTTTCCAGTCCCAGCTTTAACTAAAAAGGTTTTGTCATTTATGGTTAAAAAGGGTAAAAACTTTTCAGGGAATGTCACACCTTTATTTAACTCTATGTTGGTTCAACCAACAGAGGATAAATGTGAAGTTTTAGAAAGACCATATGAATCCCAACCAATACCCTCTTCTACTCACCCAAGTGCAGACCAACCTGAGTCACAGCCTGACCCATCTTCCAGACCTTCTTCTCCTAATCTTATTCCTGATTCCAATCCAGAGGGCTCTGGTGGGAATCATGAAGGTCAGTCATCCAGTGATAGATCCCTATTAGGGAATGAGGATGGCCTGACACTCCAAAGTGTATATGATCTTTGTATTTCTTTGTGTACACAGGTCACATCTCAAGCTGCGGAAATTAAAGATTTGAAGGCTCAGATCAAGCAGCTTAAGAAGAAGGCTAAACCTGTTATCAACCACCACAAAGCTTGGTTTAGGGCTGCTATGTTGAAGAAACAGCAAAAGAAGAAGGATTTGGAGAAATCAAAAAAGAGAAGGAGTGTATCCAAACAAGGGAGGAAAGCTGTCAAATCTTCCAAAGGTGCACCATCTGTGCATACACACACTGACTATGATGCTATGGATACTGATTTGGAAGCTACATTAAATGATGCCATAGACTACACTCTTACTCAAGATGAAGGAAATACTGAGCAACAAAGTACTGTCGAAGTTAGTACTGAAGATGCACTAGGTATAGACAAGCAAAAAGATAGTACTGACAAGTAAAAAGATAGTACTGACAGAACAGATGAAGGTACTGACAAGCAAAAATTTAGTACTGACAAGGAAGAGGTTAGTACCGATAGACCAAATAAAGGTACTGTTGATCAAACTAAAGGAAGAAGTGCTACTCCAATAACTCCAACACCTATTTCTAAAACTTTTAGAGATGATGAAACTATTGCTCAAGTTCTTCTCAACATGAGCCAAGCCAAAGCAGTTTCAAGACAAAAGGAGAAAGGAGTTGAACTGAAGGATGTAGAGAATATTGAAAGACCAAGGCCTACTTCAACAAGATCTCTCTTAACTTTAAAGCCTCTTCCAAAGATTGATCCCAAAGACAAGGGCAAGAAAAAGATTGAAGAAGATGAATCTGACACTGAATCAGAAGACATCAATGAAACTGAAAAGAAGTTTAAGATGCTTGCTCATGATGAGGAGATTGCAAGAAAGATGCAAGAGGATTGGGAAGCAGAAGCAGAAAGGAAAAGATTAGCTGAAGAAGAAGCTACAAATGCTGCTCTTATACAAGATTTTGATGACATCAAAGCAAGAATTAAAGCTGATAGACTTCTAGCATTAAGGCTTCAAGAAGAAGAGAGAGCAGTTCACTATGGAAGAAAGAGCAAAATTCCTTCATGATACAATTGCAGCTCAAAGAAGGTTTCTTGCAGAACAAAGAGCTGCTGCCATCAGAAATAGACCTCCTACAAGAACTCAGCTCAGGAGTCAGATGATGACTTACTTGAAACATGTTGGAAACAAGAAACACTCAGACCTAAAGAATAAAACTTTTAAAGAAATACAAGCTTTATATGAGAAAGTGAAAAGTTTTGATGATAGTTTCACCGTTGTTGGTTCCAATGAGGATGAAAGAAAGATTAAGGAGATGAATGAAGAAGCAAAAGACCCTGGACAAAAGAAATTAAAAAAGAGGGCTGCTAAAGAAACTATAAAGAAAGAAGACACAACAAAGGTACCAGTTAAGGTAGATGTGATAAAGCAGGGTTTAAAGAAAAGGAAGGGTGGTCATATGAAGATGATTGCAAGGAAAAGGAAAAGACCACAACTAGATGTTGATAGTGATGATGAACACAGAAAGTGTCTAAAGATTGTTACAGTTGAAGGTACCATAGAAAGTGAAATAATGGAGAGAAAATCGTTTATTTCTAAGTTAGACAAGGTTTCATCACCAGAGGGGGATTACTTTGTTATCTACAGAGTCAATGGGAACTTTAGGGCATTTAACTATCTATTGGAGGTACTACATATCTTTGACTATTAGATATGAGTAAAAGACTCGGTCACCCCGTATATTTATTGTTTATAATAGTTCGTAGTTTAATAGTTAATCGTATGTCTTTCGGTTTTAAGCCGGGCTCTAATACCTGGTATATTATAAGAACTATATAAGCCTCTTCCAACTTTGGAATAGGCAAGCTAGTCATTTTCACTTTTCTTATTAAACACATTTTCTCTCGCTAGAAAATCCATCTCATGTGTTTCTCTCTCTAGAAACTAGCCCAATCATAAGAATCATCACCCGTGTTATGAATTAAATGATCCTACATTGATAGACAAGATTTATTTCACTTGTATGACTTGGTGATGAAGCAGTACTCAGAAGTCACACTGGAAGGATTTGAGTTGATTCTTTGGGGAGATTTGAAGATAATGATGGAATCCTCAATAGAAGAAAATGATCAAAGTGACTTCTAGAACAATCAACAAAATTGGGAGATTGTAAGATGGAGATTATATGAAGCTTGTGGAGTTTACATATTAGAGCTTGAAGATGGGACAATCATCCATATGTTAGTTGAAAGAAGGTATCCTCTCTCTAAGGATTTGCTGCAAAGGATGCTTGATCTAAGGATTGAGTTGAAGCGAAAGTACTCTCTCTACACTTGGTAAAATTCATCAAGCAATAGCTTAATGAAAAGTAATGTTGTGAATGGAGATGAGAAGGGTTTGAGTGTTGGCTAACCACCACACAACAAATGGTCATCAGTTCACCATGCTTAACAGGCATAAGAATTGGCTAGTCCATAAGCAAACGGCTTGTGGTAAAGACTTCTCAAATCCGTTTATGGTTGACAATTTACCAAAAATTGTAGGGTTCTCAACTCACCTTGCTTCATGGTTAAGAGTTGGCTAGTCCCAGATCAAACAATTCTGGTAAAGACTAATCAAATCCTGTTGATAGATGATAGTTTGCTAAAAACTATATGGTTTATCAATGCACCATGTTATGGCAATGAAGCATTGGCTAGTCCAAAAGCAAACGGTATTTGGTAAAGATAAATCAATTCCGTTGATGGTTGACAGTTTACCAAAAACTGTATGGTAATCAACTCACCATATTTTGCAATAAAGAGTTGACTATCCCAGAGAAAACGGCTACTGGTAAAGGAATATCAAATCCGTTGATGGCTGGTAGTTTGCTAAAAACTGCAAAGCCAACTTAGTTGGATTTGCCCTGTGTAGCTGTGTTGCTGAAAAGATAAGTTGCTGATGAAGATGGATAGCTGAAGATGTCAAGATTATTAAAGATCAAGATCAAGATTTGACAAAGTGTTTGGATACATCCTCCAAGAACTTAAGAAGAATAAACTGAAGAAACATGAAGTTAAACAAGTTCAATAATCTTGTTTAGGGGAAGAAGAACAAGTTATCTAAAAAGTCATAGCCTGCAAAACTATACTTTTGATAAGATCATTTACGGCTATCTAGGATATATACTTAGAATAATAAGAACAGGATTTCTGTCTTCTGATACCAATTGTGGAGATCTTTTAAGCCTATCAAGGATATGTTTTACAGATAATATAAATATGCACAGCAGAATAATAAGAACAGTATATTATCAAACAAGGTTTTATTATCATACGTTTCCATCTTGCCCCAAATCGATACTTTGAGACTACTAACTAACTATTAGCTAAATAACTATTAACTAACTAACTACTGTGTACACACACGAACACGTTTACTAGACTCTCATTGAGAAGTCTGCTTTTCTAACTATTCTAGATGCACTAAACCTATGTCTATGATCTCTTTATATAATAGAGACCATAAGACGTTACAAAGAAAACTAATTCCAGTCAACAATTGTATTAAATACTTAGTCAATGTATTTAATATGGTTGACTAAATAATTAGGAAACTAAATCAACATTAATCTTCAAGTTGTAATTAATCTTAAATTGAGCATTAATCACTGTTTGACTACATTGAATGAGAAGATAACTACTATTTGACTTCAAGTCTTCTAGAATCCCATAATGCTAAATTAGTCCTTCTTGTTTCATTCTTTTGTTCTTTTGTCTCATCAGATCTGTAAATCTCAATCTTCCCCTATTTGATGATGACAAAACAAACAAATTCTTGCATGATCTTTCCCTAAAGTTGAGATCATGGATCTTCCTTAATGAAACAATCTTCCTTTGTAAACTGCTTCCCTTTAACTTAAGATCTTCCCCTTATGTTATCAATCTCCATTCCATGCCACCACAGGATCTATAAGATGCTAATCATATAATGTCCATCTGACAATCTTCTAATTTTGTTGATTGTTCCAGAAGTCACTTTGATCATTTTCTTCTGTTGAGGATTCCATCATTATCTTCAAATCTCCCTAAAGAATCAACACAAATCCTTCCAGTGTGACTTCTGAGTACTGCTTCATCACCAAGTCATACAAGTGAAATAAATCTTGTCTGTCAAAGATATGTAGTATCTCCAATAGATAGTTAAATGCCCTAAAGTTCCCATTGACTCTGTAGATAACAAGGCAATCCCCCTCTGGTGATGAAACCTTGTCTAACTTAGAAATAAATGATTTCTTCTCCATTATTTAACTATCTATGGTATCTTCAAATGCAACAAACTTTAGACACTTTCTATGCTCATCATCACTATCAACGTCTGATTGTGGTCTTTTCCTTTTCCTTGCAATCATCTTCATATGACCACCTTTTCTCTTCTTTGTACCCTGCTCTGTCACATCTACCTTAGCAGGTACCTTTGTTGTGTCTTCTTTCTTTGGAGTTTCTTCAACAACCATCTTCTTTAAACTCTTCTGATCAGGGTCTATTACTCCTTCATTCATCTCCTTAATCCTTCTTTCATCCTCAGTGGAACCAACAGCAGTGAAACTTTCATCAAACCTTTTCACTTTCTCATATAAAGCTTGTATGTCTTCAAAAGTTTTGCTCTTCAGGTCTGAGTGTTTCTTGTTTCTAACATGTTTCAAATAAGTCATCATTTGATTCCTTAACTGAGTTCTTGTAGGAGGTTTATTCCTGATTGCAATAGCTCTTTGTTCTACAAGAAACCTTCTTTGAGCTGCAATTGTATCATGAAGGAACTTTGCTCTTTCTTCCACAGTAAACTGCTCTCTCTTCATCTTGAAGTCTTAGAGCTAGAAGTCTATCAGCTTCAATTCTTGCTTGGATAAAATCATACTCATTTGAAAGGGCAGTCTTTATAACTTCTTCTTCAGCTAGCTTTTTAACTTCTTCTCCTGCTTCCCAATCTTCTTGTACCTTTCTAGCCATCTCTTCATCCCTAGCAAGTTGCTTAAACTTCTTTTTAGCTTCAGGAATACCTTCAGATTCAATATCAAACTCATCTTCCTCTTTAATTTTCTTTTTCCCTTTATCTTTTGGATCAATCTTTGGAAGAGGCTTTAATGTCAATAATGATCTGGTTGAAGTAGGTCTAGGTCTCTCAGTCTCTTCAACATCCTTAAGCTCTACTCCTTTATCCTTTTCTCTTGAAACTGCTTTGGCTTGGCACATGTTGAGAAGAACTTGAGCAATAGTTTCATCATCTCCAAACATTGTAGGAGTAGTTGTTGGAGTGGTTGGAGTAACACTTCTTCCTTCAGTTTGATCATCAGTACCTTCATCATGGCTAACGGTACTATCTTTTTCCTTGTCGGTTTTAACTTTGGGTCTGTCAGTACTAACATTTGGTCTGTCAGTACTAACATTTTGTCTGTCAGTACTAACTTTTCCTTGTCGGTACTAACTACACCTTCAGTACTAACTGCATCTTTAGCACTCTCTTTCTCTTCATTTACTACATCTCTTGTCCTCCCCACATCTTGAGCATCTTCAGTATCCATATAGTCTAATGTATCATCAAGAAGCTCATCAAATAATGGATCTTTATGGACTGAAGGTTCAGCTTTGGCAGATTTCCTCCCCTGTTTGGATACAGACTCCTTTTGCATCTAGTTTTTCTTCAAGGATTTCTTTCCTGCCAATCTTTGCTTCAAGGAAACACTCTTCATCCAAGCTCTGTGGTGTGTGATAACAGGTTTGGCTTTCTTCTTAAGCTTCTTGATCTGTGCCTTCAAGTGTTTAATTTCCTTGGCTTGATCTGTAACCTGTGTACACAAAGAGATACAAAGATCATACACACTTTGGAGTGTCATGTCACCCTCATTCCCTGAAAGGGATTTATCACTGGATGACTGACCTCCATGATTCCCACCAGAACTCTCTGGAATAGAATCAGGAATATGTGTAGAAGGTAAAGGTCTAGGGGATGGGTCAGTCCGAGGCTCAACATTGGCTTTTCTTAGGTGGGGAGGAGAGGGTGTAGGTTATGGTTCAGATGGTCTTTCTGATGTGACACCCTCATCCTTAGTTGGTTGTACCAACATAGAAGCAAATAAAGGTGTGACTTTCCCTGAAAAATGTTTACCCTTTTTAACCATAAAGGAGAAAACTTTACTTGTCAAAGCATTTACAAGAAAATGGTCTAAAGGTACTGGTACATTCATTAGCTGTTTATCTAAAAAGATTGAAATGAACCTTGGATACATGACAAACTTTTTCTTTGCATCTAAGTGTCTAAGCATACTATCAAAAATTAATTTAGAAAAATTATATTTCAGATTAGATGTTAAGCAAATTATAGCAGTGGCAATGTTAGTAGGAATTTGATCCCAAAAGGTGCTTTTTGAACTAATACAATGATTCATTGTATGAAAAAGAAATCTCTATTGGGGTGAAAACAAAGCTTTGTTACATGTCAGAATAGCTAAATCCCCCTCATAACCCATGAGCTGTATAGCATCAAATATAGCCTGATTAGGTAGAGAATCTATCCCATCGGCATCATTAAAAAGAAGATCACTTCTTATTGATGCTTTAGAGATAGACACAAGCTTGCCAGCTACTTTGGCAGTAATATACCTAACATTGTTGATTATTTTGGATTTAGCAGACATCCAAAACTGTTCAACAAATATAGTAGAGACTATTGGACTTACAGTGAGAGCATTGTGAATAGAGCTTCGCGCAAGAAAGTCAATAACCTCATGAAACTCTGCATTCCCAACAGTCTTTTCCAAATATGCAACTATGTTGTGTTTAGGGCACGATTCAAGAACAACCATGATTGGAGATCGTTGGAGAGTGAGAGATTAGGGCTTGAATGAAAGAAAGTATTTAAGAGAGATTACGTGAGTGAATTATGAAATTGAGATGGGTTTATATAGGTTTAGCAAACCTAAAATCAAAGAAACCATTTTAATTTACACTTTATACCCTTGGCGGTATTTTCTTCAACGTCTCTATAGTGGTACTATCTTTGCCAACAGTACTAACTTTACACTGTCAGTACTAACGTTTGTCAACCAAAGAATGAACAATTTTGGCAACAATAGTGCTTCAGTACCATCTTAAGCTCTTCCTAATGACTCACTAAAACCCAAATAACTCCATGAAAAACATCACTATGGTCAAGATGCTTCTACACACTGAACACTTCATACAAACTATACAATAAATCATATTGCCTCCCTTAAACTAATGCAGCTTATAGATTGATCATGCCAATAGTAACAACCAAGAACTGAAACCTGCTAACATCAAATGCCTTGGTTAGAAGATCAGCTACATTGTCTTCAGTGTGTATTTTCAGCACCTGGATAAGTTTCTTCTTATAAGCATCCCTTATGAAGTGGTGCCTAATGGCAATATGCTTTGTTTCAGAGTGATATACTGGATTCTTTACAATGCATATTGTACTTTCATTATCAATGTAGATCTTTGCGTTCATGAAATTGAACCCATAGTCTAACATTTGATTTTGAATCCATAGAACTTGCCCACAACAATTTGCAGCAGCAACATATTCTGCCTATATAGAAGTAGCCACAATTGTATGCTTTTTGTATTGCCAAGAAATAAGTCTCCTGCCAAGAAATTGACAACTTCCTGTTGTGGATTTCCTGTCAAGATTTGCTCTAGCATAGTCACTATCTGAGGACACTCTAGGATATCAAAGGCCCAGTTTGGGTTTGCCCTTTAGATACCTAAAGATTCTCTTAACAGCACTTAGATGGGA
>BQNB010039126.1:0-11776 GCA_026074375.1 Tanacetum coccineum | reverse complement strand
CTAGCATAAATAAAATCTACTCACTAAGCACACTAATCAACAAATAAGCAAACGTAATTATTTTAAGCTAAATTAAACTACTTAATATAGAAATGAGAAAAGAAGTAGAACCCGTTTGTCAAAACCGTAATGAATTAAACCACCCAATTTGATAAACTAAGTAATATACTTAAGTTTTTCTCGAATTTCGATCTTTTAAACTTAATTACTTCATAAAGTTGCAAACTTTATTCACTAACAAGCTTGTAAAACCAAAATAAGCTAAAAACTTATGATATAAAACTAACTTATCAAACCCATTAAGTTCCTCGCCATAGTGTTGAATAAGATTCATCAACAATAATACAAACAAAGGGTTAAGACAAATAAGCTATAATAATAATCTATAAGCTAAAGACTTAAATTCCAAAATATTAAGTATTTTGGAATAAATAAGCTAAAGCTAGAAGATCTAAACAAATAAGCTATTTAAAAAGGATGAAAGAATAAACTAGATCTACTTTTTAGAAAATTAGACTAAAATAAGCTAAAAGTCAATAAGCTATTCGAAGAGAAAATGTGACTTAGACTTATAAATAAGCTGAGGAATAATCAACTCGTCGCACCCTTTATTTAATATCAAATAAGCTCATTAAGTGAATAAGCCAAAAGGAATAAGCTATCCGAAAAGAAAGAAATAAGCTAAACGAAAACTATTATAGAAAATAAGCTATTTAAAACTTTTAAACTAAGATTAAGCTCAAGAAAATCTAGGAAACACAAAGCTTAATGAATAAGCCAAGGATTAAGCACTCACAGATTCCTTTTTGATCTCGACTTAAGCTAAATCAAATAAGCAATATATATGAACAAAAAGAAGAAAAGAAAAGAGAAAAGAAATGAAATAATCTAAAGCTTATTTGGATATATAAGCTTAAATTCAAATAAATAAGCTATAAGATAGCTTATCTGAACTGAATATAAGTATGAAAACAATAAGCTCAAATAAGCTTATTCGATTAAACAAAAGAAAAGAAAAGGAAAGAAATAAGCAAGAGACAATAAGCACTTAAATACCAACCTTCATTCCATAAATAAGCTCAAAAGATCTTTTACAATAAGTTGAAATAAGCTAGAAAAGCTTTTACAATAAGCTTGAAAAAAAACTAAACTAAATAAGCTACTAAATTAAACTATTACTACAACGTGGAAAATTAAATTAATAATCCTAACACCTCCAAATGAGCTGCTATATGCGTCTGTTATAAAGGTCAAGCCTATGTGGGGGGCATTTTTGTTATTTTAGGTCTTCAGCCAATCATAGTGCTAGATCTGGGGGTAATATTGTCTTTTCTCTCTTCATGATTGCTTGATGATTAAGCCAATCATTGGCTCGGAAACCCAACTTGGTACCAACTAATCATTAGCTGTCATATTCCAAATCCACCAACCACATGCTGCCACGTATGCTTCTAGAACCCTCGAAACCCGAACCTCGTACTGACCCTGCTACAGTACCTCGTACTGACCCTGCTATAGTACCTCGTACCTGCCACCTATGAACAGTACCTCGTACAAATGATTAGAAGTGCCACATGGCAGACTCTGATTGGCCAGCCGTACTAGTGGTCAACGGTGGCCAACAGTGGTCAATGGCGGCGGTCAACGACGGTCCACAGTGGCGGACCATCGTTGACCACCGTCAAACCACCGGTATATGGTGGTTGACCGCCACTCAACAGTAGGGTCAACGGGTGCCACGTGACAGCTGACGTGGCTTGAGGGGATAAACCCTCACGCAGATTCGAACCCAGGACCTTGGGGTTATGGATTTAACCATTCAAATGAAACCAACTGCTCTAGGCTAGGGTTTCGTATTTACTATATAAATAAATTCCTTTTATCCTTTAATTTAATTTGACCAGGTTTATTTGTATGCAAGGGTTCAAAAAGGGACGCGTAGGGTTCAAATAAGAAAGGTTCGAGGGTCAAGTATGGTACCGATAGACTCGTAATTTCGTGCTCTTTCTAATGGTGTGATCGTGGAATATTAACGACTTCGTTTGAACCTCGATAAACGTAAAAACGTCGTCGAAAGTCACTCAAAAATTACCATTTTTGCTTTGTTTTCAATCCTTTGTACCTGTAAGACATAAAAACACAATACAAACATATTTGCAACATAATTACTCATATTTTAGTGTTTTAGTCCGTTTTAATGTATTTTTAGGGTACAAATGATGTATATTTAAGCACACATCAAATTCCCTCACAGTTAGCCATTGCTGGTCCCACACGTAATGTTTATAAAACACGCCCGAAAATAAATAATTAAAACCCCCCTTAACTTATGACCCCACAAAATCAAACAAGAACAGAAAAGGTCCATTAAGAATGTTCAAAAATCATTTATTTCGAAAACGCCCCCTTTTTAACCACTTTATTCAAAAATAGATAAAAACAAAGATAAAAATTAAATAACATTATTTAAAAGGCTTTTAAGAACAGGATTTCGTCATCCATGATTTTCACAATCCCCAAACCAAGCTTAAAACAAAATCACAGTTAAATATAAGATAAGATGCTAACACTACTCATAAATACTAATTGTGTACGTATTATCCCCTTTTTGCTCCCTTATTCCTAAATCATCTAAGAATTTTATTATTATTATTATTATTATTATTATTATTATTATTGGTGACAAATAAATTATGTCCTTATTATCATAAACGTGCCCGGTTTAAACCATAATTAGTTTGAAATCATTTCCTAAAGAGACGATATTGTGAGAATAAGGTCGACATTAAGGTTCTAATTTCGCATGATTTAGGGGTTATCCTTTTTATTTCATCCGAAACAACTCAACTACGAGTCCAGAGACGGAGGCTTTATTTAGATAACCCCGGAGTCGAAATTTGGCTTTATTATTATTATTATTATTTTTTTTTTTTTATAATGCAACAATATTAGTCTTCGGTTCTTTAAACAACTGACACATCAGGCTTCCTAACCGACAAGAGCCGGTAGTCTTATTTCGACCTCAGAAATTTCCTTGACCTTTTTGAAGGCTGCAACATCGGGCGTCCTAACCGACAAGTTGCAGCAAACTTTTATCAGTCTCGGATTAACATTATTATTATTATTGTTACCTCCACCCTTTAAACGACTGCAACATCGGGCGTCCTAATCGGCAAGATGCAGTGGTCTTATTTCGGCTTCGGTTTATCATATTATTATTATAGCCAAATTTCAAGTCCTGTGGTTTTTTAACTACCAAGACATCGGGGGTCCTAACCGACAAGACTCGGTTGCCTATTTCCCCACAACACTGACAGAACCTCGATGTGTACCCTACTTTCACCAGAAGGAATCTCTACAAAGGGATCTAAACTAAGAAATGCAAAAACCAAAGTAACTTTATTTATTTAACAATTATATAATGTTTATTAAGCTGGTGGGAGAAAAAAGCCACAATTAACCTCTATGAGCTCTAAAGAGATCCAACTACTCCACGCTTAGCATTTAACTTATATCTAGCTCTAACATTTTTTGTTCTTTGCAAAATTTTAAAGTTTTTCAAATGCTTAGTCTAAAAAGCTAAGAGGAAAGCTAGAGTGCAAAACTCGATCAAGTCAAAAATATTCCTAGTTCTACGGGCCTACTTATTACTAACATTTTTATAATAACAAAGATTTATAGTAAAAGTAATATTTTTATAAGCAAATAAAACAAACACTAATGGTCAAAACGGTGTTGCAAGGACACAGCAGGGCTAGGTAAGTTCATATTTTGGCAAAATCGCCGCCACACTTAAACCAAACATGGCCTCGATGTTAAAATATGTCGGGTTTTAACTAAACCCGCACACTTAAGAACAAAAGAGGATAAATTCTATAATACCAAGTAAATGGGAAACACAATAAATTATACACGATCAAGATAGAATCCAAAATAAGCATAAATCAAAGACCCGTGAATGGAGGATTAAAAACAAGCACGGGTCTTTCACGGATCGTAATGAATTCCTGCAAGCAAACACGGTACCTCCAACAAACCATAGATCGAAGCACATCCCCCCATACTATGGCTATATAAACATAACACTTATTTATTAGAAAATAGAAATATAGAACAAACGGTTTGCCATCCCGAAAGCGCTTGTTTTGTTAATGATCGCTACATATTGACTCGCAAATAATCGCTCCCAATTTAGTTGTCCCTTGGTGGGACAATAAAAATTCAGACATCCATGAAGCAGGATGTCCCCATCCATATATTTTGATTCTGTGCCCGTTTACCTTGAAGTTGGGACCGTTGGGTTGGGATAACTCTGACGGTAACCATATGGAAATACTCCAGCTATCTAAAACGGGCCGGACCACAGATTTTAATTTGCCGAGAAATCTTCATCAGAAATAAAAAGAAGAACCAACCGATCAACCGACATAGGAATTTTTGGTTTTTGATCTTTGCACTATCTTCTTTGTCTTTTCCTTGTAGATCAAAGAGTTCTCGTAGGCCTGATCCCAAAGTTTATTTAATTCATTCAATTAAACTTTTCGGTGATCACCCGCAGTTTTTAAATCAAAATAACCCATTTAAGCCTATAGGCTTTGTGCTCGAGTTTAAGGAGATGACACGGCCCCTTTTTTACATACAACTAGCTTATAAGGATAAACAACCGATAGTGTCTGAAAGCGGTAATGAAAGACCGAATCATATCTAATTGTCAGCCCATTTGCGTCGATGCCGCTATTGTCCTTTTTAAAATCCTTTTAAACCAACGAAGGACCACCATCCACCTTACCACTTATTTAAGGGTGGGGATACAAGGTCGAAAGCTTATGTGTAACACGTATTATTTTAAGAACATTGAAATTGGTCGTTACAAAAATGCGTCCCCACTCACTAATAATGGCCCTTGGGCCATCCAAATCTAGAAAATAATTAATTTTAAGAAATTTAACAACAACTCGGCGTCATTAGTGGGGAGCGCTTACACTTCAACCATTTAGAAATGTAGTCGACAATGCCTCAATATATATTAGGTTTCCCTCGGAAGACCCAACAGCCCATAAAAGTCAATTCCCCAACTCAAAGATCTACAAATCTGAACAGAGTTGGGGCTATTTTGTCCCTTGTGAGATTTTTCCCTGGCGTTGACATGCATCACAATGTGTGATCATGTCATGGGCATCGCGATAAATGGTAGGCCAATAATAAACCGAGAGTTGAGAAACTTTCTTGGCGGTGTAGTTCGGGCCATGATGTCTCTCGGTGGGACCATGATGGCAAGCTAGAAGGATATCCATAGCTTCCTGCCCATTCCACAACACGCCTGATAATCTGATCACTCACAAATCCTAAAAATAATAAGGATCATTCCCAGAAATAATGTCCAACCATCCTTAAAGATTTTTCGTTTTCTGCTGGGAATGGACAAGCCCTTAACAAGCACATTACCCACTAGGTAGTTTGCAATATCGGCAAACCACAGGGGTTTATTATCAGGATTAAGAGAAATCATATTAAGGGACTCATGTAGAAAATTGTCATTCATTTCCAATCCAATGAGATCCCCTTAATGAGGATTTTCTAACTTCTCATTAATCCACCGCAGATTCTCTGCTACCCTTTTTAGATCGCTAATCTTGAGAATTAAATTCTTAGAGAAGGATCCACCAGAGCAATTCTTGGCTAGCATCTTGCTTAGAAAATAAGTACTTTAAAGCCGAGTGATCCGTATACACTATTGTCTTTGATAAGACAAGGTAAGACCGAAATTTCTCGAATGCATACACCACAGCTAAAAGCTCTTTTTCAGTAACGGTGTAATTAGTTTGAGCATCCGATAAGGTCTTACTCGCATAGTGTATAGGCCTAAAATATTTATCTTTTCTTTGTAGTAAAACGCCTCCTACAGATAAATCCACTACATCAACACATAATTTCTAACAATAATCCCATCTGGACACAAGAATAGGAGCTTCGGTTCACTTCTTTTTAAGAATTTCAAAAGTTTTATATATATATATATATATATATATATATATATATATATATGACCAGAATTGAAAAATTCCCTAGATATAAACCTGAAGATGATCAGAGACCGAGTGATTGGAGGATTGAAAACAAGCACGGTGTCATCCCGATCATAGGTAGTCCTGCAAGCAAAACAGCAAAACCACAAAATACAACAAGGATAGAAGCACACCCCTACACTTATTCATTACTACATCTAAGCTAATATAATATTATTACTACTACTAGGATAAGCATGGGTTGCAACACACGAAGCGCTTGTTTATTAATGAGTCACTAGCTTGACTCGCCCCTCGAATTTAATTGTCCTTGGGGAACAAATGAAGATCCGAAACATCCACAGCAGGGATGTCCCCTCTATAGTAGTGCTCGATCCAATGCTTAATAATGATTGTCCCAGGATCGAACACTACATTCTGGTCTCCTAACTTGAATGAATCAGATGAGAGGGATTCAAAAACACCCTCAGGAGAAAGAAGGTCAAGATAGAGTGATAAGTAAGAAGAATTAACCATGCCGTGACTAATTCGGTATAGAATTATATCTTTCATGGACATATCAGAGGTTTATTCTTCAAACAGAGGTGGGATTTGTGCGGTACTGTGTACCTCATCCCTTATGGTCTTTGTTCCTGGCTTATCACTATGCTTGTTCTGAATATAAAAGATTGGATTATCATAATTCAAAGTGTATTCAGAACCAAGCTCAAACAACGGATTAGTGTATGATGTATCATAAGAATCCAAGAAAGGGTCAAGAGAATCCAGGAGTATCTCGGATACCCTTAGGATTGGAACAGGGTCATCAGTATCCTTAAAAAGATTGAATTTGATTTCCTTGTCCCCCATTAAAAAGGTATCGGGAGGTTCCCCTATAAGAGTATAGATCTCAGACCTCTTCGTCTCTAAAGGTTCATCCTTTAATAAATTCTCACGAAAAAGGATATCTCCCTCCGGATCATTATTAAGCTCATGAGGAGGGAGATCTTTTATAGGATCATCTTTTAACAAATTTTCAAGAAAAAGAATATCTCCTCAGAATCATAAATTTCATTATCAATTCTAAGAGTTTTTTTGATTAAAGACTTAGTCGTGATAGGTTCATTATCTTTAAGCTCATTAGGAGGGAGATCTCTCAGGATTTCATCGTTTAATAATTCTTCTAGAAAAAGAATATCTCCCTTCGAGTCATAGATGCCATTATCAATATCCGGTGGTATTGAATCATCTAGAGAAAGAAATGCGTCAGTCTCCTCCAAAAGTAAGTCAATATCCCTGAAGGGAGTAAGAGAAAGGGAGAGAGACTAGACCACAGGATCAGAAGAAAGAGTGGGACTGCCACTCAAGGGATGATTTGGTTTCTTAATTTTTAACACTTCTTTAAAATGATCCTCACATGTGATGTCAATGAAATTAATCATATTAATCGACTCATTTCTATGCTTATAAGTATGTTTTGAAGTGCTATCAGCATGAAAGATCAATTTTTCATCATCGTCTCTTAGAATAAGCTCTTCTCCGTAGACATCGACTAGAGCATGAGCCGTCCTCAAGAAGGGTCTCCCTAAGATAAGGGGAACACGAGGATCGACATCGTAGTCGACGACAATGAAATCAGCCGGGAATGTGAACTTACCCACTTGTATACAGACATCCTCGGCTATACCGATTGGATAAGCAATAGACCTGGTAGCTAACTCGAGGGTCATACGAGTGAGAGTAAGATCAGGAAGAGATAGTTTCTTCTACACAGAAAGAGGCATTAAGTTAATGCTAGCGCCTAGATCGGCTAGGGCCATGCATGACACAACCCTGTGAAAATCACATGGAATGAGAAATCTCACAGGGTCTCCAAGTTTTTCGGGTAACTTTTTGAGGAGGATCGCTGAGCAATTCTCAGTCAGAGAAGTATTTGCCAATCCTAATAGTTTCTCCTTATCGGAAAGGAGTTCTTTTAACATTTTATGGTACTTAGGCATAAGAGATAAAGCTTCGGCAAGACTGATATTGAAATGAAGTTTCTTGAACATTTGAAAGAACTTATGGACTTGAATATCAGACTTATCTTGAAGCTTCTCCTTAATCAGCCTCGAGGGATAAGGAATTGGAGGTTGATGAGGGTTCCGCTTAGGAAGCTCAAAAGGTGAAGAAGACGAAGAAAAAGAAGGAAGCTCAGAAGAATGAGGTGACTGGACAACCGGAGGTGGGATTCTAATGGTATTCTCGGTGAGTACCTGGTTCATTATCGTCTTCGTTTCTCATTCCACCTCCTTAGAAGAAGGAAGAGGAGGTGGAACTAAGGGTCCATCTAAAACAATACCACTCCGTGTGGTGATTGCTTTGATATCCACCCTAGGGTTAGGTTCGGTGTTGCTAGGCAATGCACCTTGAGGTCTCTCTTGAAGAGTCTTTCTCATCTCCGCCATTTAATTTTGAACAAATTGATATACAGCTTCCTGGTCTTTTTTAAAGTTTTGGTTCTGGATCAATAATTGTCTCAACAAATCTTCATTGGAAGATTGATTGGGAGCTTGGTTTTGATTGTAATTTTGACTTTGGTTCTGATTATAATTTTGATTATAATTATTACCTTGGTTAAGATTTTGATTTATGTTCTGATTAAAACCTTGTCCTTGATTAAATCTATTTTGATTATTCTAAAAATTCTGATTATTACCCTGATTTTGATTATTGAAACCCGGTGGTCCAAGAAAATTATTAGAACGATAGCTAAGGCGATTATGATCTCCTCGAGGTTGGTAAGTATTACCACTAGAATTATAATTCCTTGTAGTAGCATAAACGTCCTGAGTGTAGCTACCGGAGGCGTGACACTCATAATAAGAATGTGGACCACCACAAGTCTCATAGCTAGGAGTAACAGAATTAACTTGCTGATTCTGCCAGAACATCTGAAACATATCTTTTTGCATTTTGACCATCTGATGAGCGAGAGAAGCTATCTCAGAAGAAGAAGAAGTGGTAGAACTAGATGACTCACCCCTATGAGCTGAGGTATCCCAGTCATTGTGGTGGACGGTCATATTCTCGATAAGATCATAACACTCTTCGGGTCTTCTTTTCATAAAGGTCCCCCCAGCTGCAACCTTGATCGTGTCATGGTGACTTAAGGTTAACCCGTTATAGAACGTGTCTATTTGAGTAACAGGTAACATATTATGGTTTGGACACCGGACGATCGAAAACTTGTAAGCTGGCGAAAATTACTAATATTGTTCCTTAGTTTTGTCACCATCTAAGGAGGAAAGTATTTAGAAAGAAACTTAGAAGCCATCTCCTGAAAAGTATGGCTAGAATTTTTCGGAATACGATCAAACCATGCGGTGGCATGATGCGTTAACGAATAAGGAAAGAGGTATAAGCAAAAGGCGTCATCGGTGACCCCGTTCTGCTTCATAATCTGGGTGATAGTCAAGAATTTATCGAGATGCTTATTTGCATAATCACCCGGTAGCCCGTGAAACTGAAAACTGTTTTGGACTTGTTGAATCATATGATTCTTCAGTCCGAAGTCAGTAGCCTAAATGTTAACTGGAGCGATCGGTCCGCCCCGTCCATTCATCGTAGGCTGGCACAGCTCCTCCATCGTTCGAATATCGGGAGCTGGCATATAAAGATTAGGTCCAGGTGGACCATTATGATTTTAAGGAGGGGGACCCGCAGGAGGCAGTCCCGGATTGATATTCAAATTATTACTCATATTTATCTTTTCAAAATCGAGTAAAAGTGAAGGATCATCAAGATTTCTTCGTCGATTTCGAATAACACTCTCGGGATCGGAAAAAGTAGGGATAAGATTAGAAGAAGAAGAACGAGTGCTCATGCACTAAAAAGAAATAATAAAATAAAAATATTTTTGGATTTTTTTAAATATTTATAAAAGAAAATAAAATAGAAATGGAAAATATTTTTGATTTTTATTTGTTTATAATAAAGAAAAATATTTTTGGTATTTTTAATATTTTTATAAAAGAAAATAAAATAAAATAGAAAAAGAAAAATATTTTTAAAATTTTTAAAATTTTTAAAGTACGAAAATTAACTTTCAAAAGAGAAAAGATCTTCAAGGCACTAACTTCAAACACCACGTGTAGATCGTACACATTTCCCCGGCAGCGGCGCCAAAAACTGATTAGATGATTTAGTCTATATAAAATAATATATCCTAAATATCTAATAGTAATAGTATAGAAAGTATCCCGAATAGATATAAAAATTACTTGAGGACAAGTAATAGTTTATCCACCGGATGTCGTGTCCCAACGAAAGATGAATTTGAAATTCAGGAAAGCGTTTTGTTTGATGCTCGAATATCGAATATTTTTGTTTTTGGTTTTAAACTAAAAATTTAATAAAAATTAACTATAGAAAAACTCGATAGCAAATAGCAAGAAATTAAACGAATAACGATATATAATGAAAGATATGCTTGCTAAGTGTATTGATTAGATCCTTAAGTGTGAATTAAATATACAAATAAGACCTTATCAATGAATCAATATTTTTCTAACAAATTATCTTCTCACAACGTTGGCTTATATTGAAAACAACTTTTATTAAGATATCGATTAATAAATTAATGCCTAATTATTCTTACGGCTTTTGCCCGCTCGAATAACCAAAACAATAATCTAAGTAATATAAAAATCACTAATCAATATTTTCCCATTTTTTATTAATCACACTTAATTCACTAAACAATTTAACACTTAACAAGCATATATAAAAATCTACTCACTACGCATATTAATTAAGCTAACACTAATCAACAAAGCAAACATAAACATTTTTTAAGCTAAATTAAACTACTTAATATAGAAATTAGGAAAGAAGTAGAACCGATTTGTCAAAACCGTAATAAATTAAACCACCCAATTTGATAAACTAAGTAATATACTCAAGTTTTTCTCAAATTTAGATCTTATAAACTTAAGTAGTTCATAAAGTTACAAACTTTATTCACTAATAAGCTTGTAAAACAAAATAAGCTAAAAACTTATGATATAAAACTAACTTATTAAACTCATTAAGCTCTTCGCCATAGTGTTGAATAAGATTTATCAACAATAAGACAAACAAAAAGTTAAGACAAATAATAATAAGCTAGGAATTAAAACTAAAGACAAGAAGCTAAAAATGGTTCTTATTCCACCCGAAACTAAGTTGTTCAATCAAGTGAACGCGGATTGAGTATGATTAAGGAATAGATCTAAGCAAATAAACCAAAAAGCAAAGAACTTTAAGCTAAAAAATAAAAACTATTTTATAAAAAAAACTTGAAGATAAACTACTTTAAAGGCTTAAATAAGCTAGATCTACAAATAAGCTACTCGACTAAGCTCAACAAAAGTTTATTCGAAAGCTTAAAAAGAAAAAAAGAATTCGAAAATAAGCCAAGGCTTATTTCAAATGTATATAAGCTTACTATCAAATCAAATAAGCTATTAAAGCTTATATGATCAATAGACAATAAGCTATTAAGCAATAAGCTACATGAACAAAAAGAAGAAAAGAAAAGAGAAAAAAGATGAAATAAGCAAAAGCTTATTTGGATATATAAGCTTAGATTCAAATAAATAAGCTAGAAGATAGCTTATTTAAACCGAATATAAGCTATTAAAACAATAAGCTCAAATGAGCTTATTTGAATAAGCTAAAGAAAAGAATAGGAAAGAAATAAGCAAAGACAATAAGCATTTAAATACTAACCTTTATCCCATTAATAAGCT
>BQNB010039125.1:25909-48275 GCA_026074375.1 Tanacetum coccineum | reverse complement strand
TTAGCATTCTTCTTGTCTTAACACCAGATTGCACATCACCATTTACATTTTCAAGTGAATGATCTTTATGAATTCTTGTATTTGGAGTAGAAGGAACTGGATATGTGGTAGAAATGTTGCTCATATCCACTTCTGTTTCATCATCAAAGAAATCAGCATTTATTGCTTCAAGTGAAGTAGGAGTAACTGTTAGACTAGCAGTATTAATATTTAGAATACCAGTATTAATACTGGTAGTATTAATGCTTGGCCCAAAAGTATTAACATCTTGAGCATTTTTTGCAGTCCCTTCTTGATCATCAATTCTACTTTCTTTATTTACACATTCATCATCCTTCTTTCCAGCATCACTAGAAGGTTGTGGTTCATCATTGCTAGCATTCTTTAAAGAAGAATCAAATAGTGAACCATCTTTCCACAGTGGCAATAAAATGTAGTCTTAGCTAGATCCTGTTTCCTTTCTAGAATGGCCTGCACCAATACTATCTTCTGTACCTACAGAATCATTAGAGTTTGCACCTACAACAACTGGCACATAATTTATTAATTTTGTTAGAACATCATATCAAACAGCCACTTTGGTCCATCATCTGTAATCATTGGCTTATCCTCTAAGAACCTAATGTGTAAGTTTTTCTCTACCTTCCTAGTTCTAATGTTGTACACCCTAAAAGCCTTACTGTTTAATGTGTATCCAACAAAGAATCCTTCATCTGACTTTCCATCAAACTTGCTTAAATAATCTAAGGTATTAAGAATGGTAACATGACACCCAAATGGTCTCATGAAGCTTAGAGCAGGTGTTCTACCTTTAAACATTTCATAAGGGGTCTTGTTATGAGGCTTAACTACTAATACCCTATTCTGCACATAGCAAGCAGTATTAACTGCTTCAGCCCAAAATGTAGTAGGTAACTTAGAGTCAGCTAACATGGTTCTAGCAGCCTCAATTAGTGTCCTATTTCTCCTCTCAGCAACACCATTTTGCTGAGGAGTTCTAGCTACACTAAATTCCTTCTTAATGCCTTTCTTTTCACAAAACTCACTCATAACTCTATTTTTGAACTCTGTTCCATTGTCACATCTGATTATCTTTACTTTCTTATCAACTAGATTTTCTATCTCAGTTATAAAGCTCTTAAGAATGCCACTAGTCTCATCCTTAGATGCTAAAAAGAAAACCCAAGTAAATCTGCTATAATCATCAGTGACAACTAGACAATATTTCTTATTCATTAAGCTGCTCATAAAAGTTAGACCAAACAAGTCCATATGCAACATGAATAAAGGTTGAGTAATAGAGTTCTGAATCTTGGACTTACAAGAGGCTTTGTGTTGCTTTCCCTTAAGGCAAGCAACACAAGTTTGGTCATTTTCAAAATGTTTTGTAGGAAAACCTCTCACAAGATTTTCCTTAACAAGTTTAGTAGTAGTTCTAAAATTTACATGACCTAGCCTCCTATGCCATAGCATTGATTCATCAAGTGTGGCCTTTGCAACAAGACAGGTTAAACTCTCTTTAGGAACAATATTCTTCATATCAACACTGTACATATTGTTCTTTCTAGGAACTTTAAGTAAAACCTGACTTTCATCAGTTAACTTAGAGTCAGGAGACAGAACAAAACATGTAGTGTCAGTAAAGAGAACACTGTTCTTTTTTCCACACATCTGTGAAACACTAAAAAGGTTAAACTGTAACTCCTTGACAAAGTACACATCCTCAAAATCAAGCTTACCAGTTTTAAGAGTTCCTTTACCAGTAATCTTCCCTCCTATGGTTCCTCCCCTAAAGTTAACATATCCTTCATCAAATTCCTTGAAGTCTAAGAGATAGGAGATGTTCCCTGTCATGTGCCTTGAGCATCCACTATCAATATAGCATTGATCTTCTTTTTGTGGATGACCTTGCACATAAAAATAAAGAAATTAGTTTCCTTTGGGGACCCAAGCCATCATTGACTTGGATCTGCCTTGTGCACCAACATAATTATGTCTCTTCAAAGTAATTGATGCACTATTAAGTTTGGTAGGTCTCCAAACCTAACATGCTGAGGCCTTAACAGCATTAACCTAATTTTCCCTCACAGCATTAACTACTGCTGAATTTGGCCTAGCTGTATTAACTGCTTTTGGCCTAGCAGTATAAAATTTTCCCTTAGCAGTATTAACTTTTTGACTAAATTTTTTGTTAGTTAATGCTTTTCTTATTTGATTGGGCCTCTTTACAGTTGATTGTGCTAATTTAGAAAAGCATGACATTGGTTTAGCACTATAAACTGTAGTTTTGGGATGAGCAGTATTAACATGCCTAGCAGTATTAAGTGATCTTAGGCCAGTTTTCATTAAAACTGCTCTTGGAACTATGTTCCTATGAGCACTAGGGTAAGCCTTTTTAGCAGAATAATTGAAATTCACCCTTGTATAATTACTCCCAAATACCACCCTTTCCCTTTAATGGTAATTGTAGTAAGCCTGCACATGGTCAAAACTTCTACAGACAAAATAAGCTTTATTGTACATCACAAAGTCACTTCCTAGCTGTTGGGACTTTTGATTATTCTATTTTCTTTGATTTCCCCTAGGACTTTGTGACCTGTACATTTCAGCATACTTAACTGGTTTCCTAACTGGTTTTTTTGTTGTCTAGGTCTAACAAATTCTATTTTAGCAACAGTAGGAAAAACAATTTTCTTCTCTAATTTATCATCTGACACCAACTCCTTAACCAATGGGGCATCAGGATATTCTCTAACCTCATTAGAAATATCTTCACTAACACTCTTACTAGTCTTAGGTCCATAGCCTTCAAACTCAAGCTGTTGGAACTCCTCTAGACTAGAGTTGGACAAATCAAATTTTGGGGGTGAAAATAACCCTGTAGGGGGGAGTGGAACATCATTATAGCTTACAAACCCCACACCCATTCTACTTTTATCAGTTATCAGACTCCCTCTTAATTTGTCTAGACTCTTAGAAGCATTATTAAAATTTTCAATTTTAAGTTGATTACTTTCTTTTTCTTGCTTAAGCTTTTCTAACTGACTTTTAAGCATACTAATTTCTGAGTCTTTATATGAGATATCTCTTTTTAGAACAACAAGTTGCTCAAAAAAATGACCTCATTCTTTTTATAAAAGACAAGTTGCTCTTCTACAGATGCTAACCCTCTTTTATAAGTAGCTAAATTGAACTCATATTTGTTAAACTCTATTCTTAAATCATCAAGTTGAGTTTTAAGAGTTTCAAAGCTTTTTAAATAGGTTTTTGAACAAGTTTTGTCATTATGTACCTCAGAGTCTAAAAATCCATAAGAGCCATGTTTGTAGGGACTTCATCATCTTCCATATAGCTCCAGTCAAAACCAACTCCATCAATAGCCACTATGGCTTTGAAAGAAGTTTCTTCCACATTTACAGTCCTTTTAGAGTTTTCTTGATTCCTGTTTTTGCTATCTTGGTTCCTAGGTCCTCTGCATTCCCTTGTAAAGTGTCCTATCTTGTGGTAGTTGAACACTCTACGTTGGACTTGTCATATCTAGCTGTGTCACTTCTATTGATAGTAATCTTTCTACTAGTTTTCTAGAAAAACCTTCTTGTCCTTATGCTCAGCAATGCTAACTGCCACTTTAATTACATCTCTTCTAATTCATCTTCATGGATTTGTTCAAGGTCCTCATATACAAATTGAGACCCGTTTGGTTGACTGGCCAAAAATGCATAAACAGTGGCATCACTTAAGTTAGCAGTACTAACTTGAGTACTAGCAGGGTTAACTTGAGTGTTAGCAGTACTAACTCCATAAGCAGTATTAACTTCATTAGTACTGCTAGGGGATGACACAAAAAATATATTCTGTGAACTTGAGCTTGAGCTTACAGTTCCTTTAACCTTTTGATCAACAATCTTAAAATTGTTGTAGAGATCATCAAAGCTCATTGTGTTCAGATCAAGTTTATTCCTCCAGACCACAACATGAGTATTTTCACTAAGAAGGCAGACTTCTCAAAAATTTCAAATTAAGATCTTTTTGTAAAATATTTTCACCCAAGATAGCCAGCCGACTTACAATCTTTTGAAGCCTGATAAAAATAGAGTCAAGAGACTCTGTGCTTGGAGCATTAAAGTTCTCATATATTTGCTTCAGAAGAGTCTTCTGAGTCTTCTTTGTGGCTTCATTACCACCAAATCTTGTTTGTATAGCAGCAAACAAAGTCTTAGCATCCTTGTACTGATTAAATGTCATTATATGTTCATTAGGAAGTGCCATCAGTAACATACTTTCTGCATTCACGTCATTCTTCTTTTGAACCTTTTCTTAAGTAGTAACAGGACCTGGTATTAGTGAAGTTGAGGAACCATCAGCATTTGTTGTTGTTTAAGGTACTGGTTTGAATGAGTTTCCATTCTCTATGACATCCCATAGAGCATAGTCTTGTATTTGAAAGTATTGCTCAATCTTTAGCCTCCACATATCATATTCACCCTGTTTGAAAATGGGCAACTTTACAGTAGTAGTGGTTTGTCCATTTTCTAGATCCATATCTTCCTTGTGAGTAAAGAGTTCTTTTTGTTAGTTTTCTTCTAGATCAAAGTTTTAGAACACAAGCTTTGACACCACTTGTTGATCCTAACTTAAGATTGATTCCTTGGCTTGTAAAGGTTAAGTTACTTTGGATAGACCAAAACAACTATGGTAGAAACTTTGTGAATGCTAAATAGTATGCTTAGAGTCATAGGAGAAAGACCAGAAGAGAAAGTAAGGCATCTCATGAGTGCAAAAGCTAAATAGTAGAAACAGGAAGAGATTGTTGTGGTTAGAAACTTTCCCGAAGTATTTCCGGATGACCTATCAGGATTACCACCTACTCGAGAAATCGAATTTCATATCGAGATTAATCCCTGGAGCAATACCGATCGCAAAATCTCCTTATCGATTGGCACCCTTTGAAATGGAGGAGTTGCCGGGTCAACTCAGAGAAATCCAGGACAAGGGTTTCATATGACCAAGCTCATCACCTTAGGGAGCACCGATATTATTTTTCAAGAAGAAAGATGGTTCTTTTAGGATGTGCCTTAATTATAGGGAGTTGAACAAGCTTACCATCAAGAACTGATGTCCCCTTCCAAGAATAAATGACCTATTCGATCAACTGCAAGGATCATAATACTTTTATAAGATAGACCTTCGATTCAGATACCACCAGCTAAGAGTGCACGACGATGATATTCCAAAGACTACATTTAGAACTCGTTATGAACATTTTGAGTTCACAATAATGCCCTTTGGTCTGACTAACGCACCAGCGGTATTCATGGAGTTGATGAACCAAGTGTGTAGACCATACCTAGACAAGTTTGTGATTGTATTCATAGATGATATTTTGATCTAATCTAAGACTAAGGAAGAGCATGAGATGCACTTAAGGTTAATCTTAGAACAGCTCAAGAAGGAGAAACTGTATGCAAAATTCTCTAAGTGTGAATTCTGTTTGCAAGAAGTATAGTTTCTTGGACATGTGATTAATGGTGATGGTATTCACATAGACCCTAGCAAGATTAAGCCTGTTAAGAATTGGGAAGTTCCAACAAATCCGTTTGAAGTTCATTCATTTCTAGGCTTAGCAGGGTATTACCGTCGATTCATTGATAATTTTTCTAAGATTGCTAAGTCACTTACCATCTTGATTCAGAAGTGTAAGACATTTGGTTGGGGTGAGGAGCAAGAATTGGCATTTTAAACTTTGAAGGATAAGTTATGTAACGCGCCTGTTCTAGCTCTCCCCGATAGACCAAAAGACTTTGTGGTATACTGTGATGCATCAGGCCTAGGATTAGGTTGCATGTTGATGCAAAGAGGTACGGTGATAGCATATGTATCTAGGCAGTTAAAAATCCATGAGAAGAATTACACCACCTATGATTTGGAATTGGGTGCGGTTGTATTTGCTCTCAAGATCTAGAGACACTACTTGTATGGGACAAAGAGCATCATATATACCGATCACAAGAGTCTCCAGCATATCTTCAATCAGAAGGAACTAAACATGTATCAACGTTGCTAGATAGAGTTGTTTAGTAACTATGACTTCGAAATTCGTTACCATCATGGTAAGGTGAATGTAGTAGCTGATGCACTAAGTAACAAGGAGAGGGTGAAACCTAAGAGAATTCGAGCTATGAACATGACCCTTTAGTCGAGTATCAAGGGTAAGATACTAGCGGCTCAAAAGGAGGCACCTGATGAGCCAGCAGAAATGCAACGAGGGTTAGATGAACTAATAGAACGTAGGAGTGATGGAGTAGTGTATTATCTAGATCAAATATGGGTTCCTTTGAAGGGTGGTGTGAGGACCCTGATAATGGACGAGGCTCATAAGTCAAAGTACTCTGTACACCCAGGAGCAGACAAGATGTACTATGATCTTAGATATATGTATTAGTGGACGGGAATGAAGAAGGATATAGCCGTTTATGTTAGCAGATGTTTGACTTGTTTGAAGGTAAAGGCTGAACATCAGAGGCCATCTGGCTTACTGTAGCAACCTAAAATCCCTGAGTAGAAGTGAGAGAGAATAACAATGGACTTTGTTAGCAAGCTACCAAGGACTAGTAGTGGGCATGACGCAATCTGGGTCATTGTGGACCAGTTGACTAAGTCTACTCATTTTCTACCTATGCGTGAGGACTATAAGATGGATAGGTTAGCTAGGCTTCATCTCAATGAGATCATTTCTATGCACGGTATGCCGATCTTGATCATATCCGATCATGATAGTCGTTTCACATCAAGGTTTTGGAAATCAATGCAAGAGGTATTAGGAACCCGGTTAGAGATGAGTACGGCTTACCACACTCAGACCGAGGGTTAGAGTTAGTGCACCATCCAAACCTTAGAAGACATGCTCAAAGCATGCATCCTTGACTTCGAGGGAAGTTGGGATGTTCATCTTTCATTGGTAGAGTTCTCATATATCAATATTTATCATTATAGTGTAAGGTGTGCACCGTTCAAAGCCTTGTAGGTAGGAAGCACCGCTCACCGATATTATAGGCAGAAGTTGGAGAAGGGCAACTGATAGGGCCTGAGCTGGTGCAAGAAACTACTAAGAAGATCTCGCAGATCAAGGATAGGCTTAAAGCTGTACATGATCGTTAGAAAAGCTATGTAGACAAAAGGAGAAAACCCTTAGAGTTTAGTGTGGGTGAGTATGTCTTGGTCAAAGTGTCGCCTTGGAAAGGTGTGGTACACTTTGGGAAGAAAGGATTGGTCCATTTGAGATCACTGAGAGGATCGGTCCAGTAGTCTATAGACTTAGACTACCTGAAGAGCTTAATGGTGTTCATGACACGTTCCACGTGTCGAACCTTAAGAAGTGTTTGGCTAACCCAACACTACAAATACATTTGGATAGGATCCAAGTTGATGCTAAGTTGAACTTTGTGGAAGAACTTGTGGAAATCTTAGAACGAGAGTTCAAGAAACTTAAGCGGAGTAGAATTGCCACCGTCAAGGTTTGGTGGAATTCGAAACGAGCACTTGACTTCACGTGGGAGCGTGAAGATCAAATGAAACTCAAGTACCCGCATCTTTTTAGCTCTAGCACTTGTTGAATTTTGGGACTGAATTCTTTTAAGGGGGTAGAATGTAACCCTTGCTCTTTTCTAGAATCTATATGTTTTAATTTAGTCCTTTGACTATTTGACTTTTTTATTTTTATCTGACAGCCCATACGCCGTATTATTCTAAACCTATACGACGTATCCAAGACTTTACGAATCCTAAGACCATTGCTTGACTTTGAAGAATACGCCGTATCCATATCAACGATACGCCATATATAGTACTTTGGTTAACGAAGAAGAACAAGCTAGTTTTACCCAATACACCGTATCCATCAAGAAGCTACGGCGTATTCGTGCCTACACTTCACAGATAACCACGAAGGATTGAAGACCCAATACGCCGTATCCAGGAGCTGCAATACGCCGTATCCAAGATATAGTATACAAAGATTCTAAAAGATATCAAACATGGTCCTTACTCCAAGAAATCCCCAATACGCCGTATCCTACATCGCCCGATACGGTGTATCGATCAATTTCCAGACTCTATAAATAGAAGACCCTAAACTCAGTTTTAGGTATGCAGGTGAAGCCCTAAACCACCAAGTCGGCCAAGAGACGAATAAAGGAGCATAAAAGGTCAGAAAAGAGCCTCAAGATCATTGGAAAACTCTTGTAATCTTCGCGTAACCAAATACGCGTTCAGTTAAGTTTTTTTTTCTTTAATCGTTCATATATGAAACAATGTGTATTTTTACAATGACTATTGGCTAATACTTTTAGGTATCAGCCATGTTTATGAAGATTTAATGTTTGGTTTGTTTATCTCGATTGTCTTAATTTATCATTGATTGTTGATTATTGATTGGTAGTTTTATATACTAATAAAATATACGATATAATACCCCAAGAGCAATTAAGAAAATTCCCTAAGGAAAATTCACTCTTAAAAGATATATATATATATATAATATAATACGTATATTTAACCGGGAAATATGATCACCCGGGTCGTTTCCCCAACGACTTGTGAAATTGAAACAACGTTTTAGCTTGGATTATGATTTGAATGAGAGAAAATATATTTTTGAGTATTTACTACTAAATTCAAGCAACAAACAATTAAAAGCAATTACACACTTAAACTAATTAACGGGAACAAATAAAATGCGACAAATAAGCAAATACACTAAATTAACTCCTAAAAATGTAAACTAAATTTCTAAACCTAAATTAGGACAAAAGAAAGTTTTAAGAAAAAGAAAAACATTTTTTTGATTATTTTTGAATTTATTATGAATTAAAAACTATTTAAATCTAATTAAATCCTAAAAAATAGCAAATTAAGTCCTAAAAATTTAGAAAAATGATTTTTAAACTTAGAAAAGTCTAAAATAACATAAAAACTCAGAAAACTATTTTTAACTATTTTTAAAATTAAAATCTAAAAGGTGTAAAAATGATTTTACTGAATGTAAACCTAAAAGTAATTTTTATAAAACTAAAAACTATTTTTTTGTATTTTTCTGAAACATTTTTCTATTTTTTATGTATTTTCTAAGAATAAAACCTATGAAAATTCCTAGAAATCAATAAAATAAAAGGAAAAATCTAAAATGCAACAAAGATTAGAGGAAAAATAAAAAGAAAGTGTCAGCTTAACTAATAAGCTCAATAAGCCCGTAGTTAAGCTACGGCTTATTAACTAAGAGGGAGGTGAAAATGAGTTTAAAGATTAAATGGAAAGAGAAGAGGTTGGATGAGCTAATGTAGCACAATGGTTAACACACTTGGTATCTATGCTAGAGGTCACGGGTTCAAAGCTTGGCACACCCCCTTTTTGCTCCTTTTTTATTTTTTGAAAACCAAATGCTAAATCTTATTAAGCAAACAATTCTAAGAACTTTTTATAAAAGCAATTTAAGCTGAAAGTGAGAACTAAGCTCTCTAAGAGCTTATTTATGATCCGACCACAGTAAGTGAGTTTTTAAGTTCACTTTAGCTTGCTTACACTAAAAAGCTTGCACAGTCTTCAATATAAGCTCAAATTGAAAACCAAAAGTTGTTCTAGGTAGCTTATGATGTGCATAAGCTAGTTCAAACAAGCTAGCTTAACTGAAAACACTTAACACCAACTGAATTTGAGGATCAAAACAGCTAATTCAAGAACAAACTCAAAAAGCTCAAAATTAAGAAAAACTCAAATGCTCAATAAGCCAAAACTTAACCTGAGCTTAAGAAAACTAATTATCCTAACTTTAATCTATAAATTCAAACAAGAAAATCAGATACTACAACTTAAAATTCTAAAATTAGAAGGCTTAATATTATTACTACTGTCTTTGGTATTTTTGGCTTTTTAATGACTTTTAAAACTAAATGCACCTAAGGAAATGAGCTATAAAATGGAAACTAAAGCTTAATCTATCTAAAGCTATATCTAAACTAAAAGCAAACTGAATTTTAAAACCTAAATCTTAAAATTACTAGCTGAAATAAATCCAAGAGTACCAGCAGTAGTAACTTGTTACCACTGCTAGTGCAAATGACAGAAGGCAAGACACAAATGTGCATGTATCCTAGAGGGGTAACCTGCACTGAGACACTCTACTTGAGTATGGCTAAACATAAATCAAGCACAAACCAAGCCTTAAGTAGCTTGGTCTAAATTTTCACAAGTGAAATCACAAGGAAAATTCCCCTGGTGCTGAGATAGATTAAATAAGCCACAAAATCATTAAAAGCTCAAACTATCTTGGCAAATTTATTTAAAATCTTATCAAATATGCTAATCTAACTAACCAATAAGAAATTTCAAAGTAGCTTTGACTTTTAAAGGTCAAAGAAGCTTAAACCAAACACCCCTTTAGGAATTGACAGATTTTATAAAACATTATAATCTAAGATCTAATTATCAAAACCTTATTACCAGATCTTAAACAACTTATATTAAACTTAATAAACATAAATCAACAACTGAATAAGCTAAATTCTAAGATCTACACTATAAACTATTTATTTTTGGATTTTCAAGCTTTTTATGATAGAAATGAGAACTCTAAGATTTATGACACTTAAGCTAAAAAGGTGATGAATAAGTCCTAAGTAACAATACAAATAAGCAATAAGAAAGCAGATAAGCACTATTAATAAGCCAATAAGCAAATCTAAGCTAATTAAGCAATTATTAAGCTAAAACTGAAAATTAAAGAAGACTTACAATGAGCCTAGCTAAATAAGGCATGAAATGCTCTTAGAGCTTATTCAACAGCTCTGGCTTATTAGAAATAAGCCAGTAATAGTCCTTGAGAGCCCTTCCCTTTTTGGCTCTCCTTCCATAAGCATTTAATCCAATAGCAAAGGTAATTTGAACTGATTCTATGATTTGAGTAGATTATTACTTATTAAAACTCAATCTTAGCTTAGAGACTAAGATGAGCTAGTATGAGCTTATGGAACAATAACTTAATCATTTAAGAATATCTGAGAGCTTATGAATGTAGAACAACTTATAAAAAGTTCGAATTCATTAATAACTAAAGGAGATTACATTACTTTTGAAAAGGAATTACAAAAAGCTTGAATTACATTTAAAGAAAATTTGCATAAGCTAAAATACAATTAAGCTAAATTTGAAAAGCTAACTAGAAAAAACTAGGAAAAAAAAGATACAATGTGTGTGTGTGAGTGTGCTATTTATAGCACTCTAATGAAGCTTCTAGGGGTCTGAGCACTCCCCACGCCCCTTTCAATCACATCCCTTGAATTCCTTCAATGATTGGATCATTAGTTTTGGCCGTTGGATCACATATGTGCACACACGGATTGCCAGCGTAGCAATCCGTGATTGTGACACCTTGTGCTTTCTCTGAGAGTGCTAGAAGTGTAAAACCCCGCTTATCTTGTGCTTCTTTGAGTCCACGTGGCATTCTTTTGGAATTGGCCAATAGGGTGCTTGAGTGACGTTTTAACTCTGCCAGGGTGATATAGACCACTTGAATAGACTTCCGTACCCTCCAATTTGGAAAAGCCCTTTGATTTGACAGCGGGGTGAAACGGGGAAGAAGGGTGAATAGTGTTAAACCCTTGGCGCCCTTTTTATAACTGAAACGGGGTAAATAGAATTTAAACTTTGGGCTTTTTGCAAGATTGGTCCTTGTAGTTGGTTTATTAAAGGTGTAGTGTAAAAAGTTTTTTAGAAATGACAACAATGGTCCTTGTGGTTTTATAAAAAGGGAATTGGGCTAGGGTTTTGGGCTTTTGTAATGGGCCTTGTATCCGGGTAGGGTTTTTAAGGGTTTAAGGCCCATTTAAGGTTTAAGGGACCTTTTGTGTAACTTTTGGAAACTTGAGGGACTCAAATGGTAATATTGGAGTTTTTGTCCTTTTATGGTTGACTTTTGTTGACTGAGGTTTGACCAGGGTTGACTTTTTGACTTTGGCTTCCGGCTCTTGCATGCTCTTCCGTTCTCGTGTCCGTGTTTTCCTGTTTTTGATGGTTTTCTTGTGATTTTTGATATATCCGTACCTGCACACACAAAACACAAAAACAAGTACAACCTGACTCTTACGGTCAACTGCCTGCAACTGTGAAATCACTGCCTGCTGACCCATCACTACAGAACGTAATGCCATAATCTATGAATGTGTCATATAGCTAACCTCTATGGAGCGTCCCCATGCCTCTCGGGAAACTAGAGCCTCCTGATCTAGTAGTCGTGCAGTCTCATAGTGGTACTGACTATCATCAACCAATGTCCCAACACTCTGATATATCTGGGTCTGCCTGTCCTGAGTATCCTCTATCACCGCATAGATATCCTGCGTGTCCTGCTCCTGGACTGCAGTAAGCTCTGTCACCCTAGTATTGACCCCTCCAAGGGTCATCGGTGCTACCTCCTCAACAGCCTCTCTCGGGTCTACCCAAACATCCCTAATCCCATAGCCGACCTCCTCGGCTCTCTGTCGTCTGATCTCGGTATCCATAGTACCGACAAACCCATAGTCTGCCCTACGGCCTCTAATCGGTCTAGTAGCAGCTGCAGCTGAACTCCCTCTAATCTCGTACCTAGGACCAAGGTCAATACCCAACCTCTTCCGAGGTGGTAGTGTAATCTCGGGCCTGTCTGTCCTGTGGTCAGAAGATAGTAACTGCAAAGGTGGTGATGCTGGTAATGGGGGAGATGGTATATGTGGTAATGGAGATGATAGTGGAGTAAGTGGTGATGGTGGTGGGGTGGTTAAGGCAAGAAGTCTCTCGACCTCTTCCCTAGGAGGAAGTGATATGGATGGCTCATCCCGGATAGATATCCTGGCAGTCATACGGTGTACAGGTGGGACAGAGTCGGCCGGAGCTGGGTGCTCCTCCTCCTCCTCATCCTCGTCCTCGTCCTCATCATCATCATCATCATCCCTATCAGCAGGGTAATCAGCTGGATCCTCCTCGGGATCCTCATCGTCCTCCTCTGGCTCCTCCTCCGGATCAGACTCAGGAACATATCCTAGTGAATCTGCAGTGGATGAGGCAATAGCAGGTAGTGGCTGCTCCTTGGCCAAGATTATCTCATCCTCCTGTGGTATGTACTGAGCTAGTGTACTTATTATGATAACTCAAACCCTTAATTATAAATCCTTTCATCTTTCTATTCGATGTCACATCGGGAGCGAACCGACAAATGCCCATGTACTTTATTACGATGGAGTTTGTATATTACTTATTAACACTAAGGATTTATAACTTGCATCTTTTTTATTCACCAACTACATTTTTTATTTTATTTTTTTATTTTTTTTATTTTTTTATTTATTTTTTTTATTAATTCAACAAATTTATCTTTCTGCAAATAGAAAAATTTTATTTTAGAAAACCAACAGTACTAAACTTGAACCAATTTCTTATTTACATATGATGTTTGACCTTCATCATTGATAAAGGCTTTTTCTCTGAAATGTTGATTAGACTTTTAAGAGTTAAACTCTAATTTGTAAAAATTAAATTAATGAGAGCACGTATAATTAATCTTTTTAGAACTCAGGGAAGAAAAAACACAAGTATTATTCTTATAAGCCTTAATTTTTCCATAATATA
The DNA here is from genome assembly GCA_026074375.1 of Tanacetum coccineum. Lineage (NCBI taxonomy): Eukaryota > Viridiplantae > Streptophyta > Magnoliopsida > Asterales > Asteraceae > Tanacetum > Tanacetum coccineum. Next base: position 34,622 of record BQNB010039125.1, on the reverse strand, counting down.
CTTTGTTTAGATATCCTAACTCGTAAGTCAAACACTATCATCTCTTAATTCTTTGCATTTAAAATCCTCTATAAAGGAAATTCGAAAATACTTACTATATAAGAAATACAACTCGTGCTTATTTAAAATTACTTGAGATTAGCATCATGTCTTCATTTACTAATGATTCATGTCTAGCATGTTTAAAGTATACATGGATGGTACTAGCACAAACTATCATCATTAATTTGTTAAGGGATAAAGCCTTAGAACTCAACACGTTCGATCGGTGTCATAAATTATTCTTATTCTCTACCAACGGAAAAACTACATTTTTATTGGAACACTTATTTTTTTTTTTCTTTTTTTTTTGATAATTTAACTAAATAACCAGATTGAAAATTTTAAAAATTTTGCCTATTTCGTTGGGGGAAAACGGGTACGTGAGAACAAATCATAAGCATTCGGGTAACATCAAATCGTAGATTCCCTCCCCAAACTATTAACGAAACATTGCCTCATGTTTAAAGGCGGGTTTCTACGAGAAAATTAAGCCGTTATGAAATATGCAAAGATAAACGTGAATCGAATAAGATGAAAGGATATCGCGATCTCCCACCAAACTCTAATTTTCAAACAAAGGACTAGGAAGCTCGAGTGAAAACGGGATACAAACACGGAACGAAGGCTTTTAGATAATTATTGTTCAATCCTACAAAAATCACAACAAAACAACAAACAACCAAAAAACCGGAATGAGGATATGCCACAAAACACATTGAAATAGTAAAAAAATAGAAAAGGATAAGCATGGGGTGAACTCCCACGAAGCAGTTTGTTTTTGGTCACCGAGTCACAAGCTCGACTCGATCCCTGAATTTAGTTGTCCTTAGGGAGAGCAATACAAGAAACTTCCATTGAAAATGCCACCGGCTCTAGATAAGAAAATGGAAAGGTGACGATGCCGGGATCAAAAACAAAATTCTCACTCCTAAAGGAGAAAATCAAAGGTGATTCCTTGGTGTAAGTGAAGTGTGGAAGAAAAGTCCAAATGATAAATGTGAAGGAATCGACATCTTCAACATTTAGAGGTAACGTCTTCTTGCTTTGGTAGAGATCTTCATTAAGCACAACATTCTTCATAACCCAAATTGGCTCAAAATTCAAACATTCATCTGGTGGTTCTGGCGGAGGCAGAAGGGTTTAGAAACACCCTTAAACACTTTGGTTATCAAAATACCCGCTTCGGGTTCAAAACATTTCTCAACATCCGGTGGTTCCGGTGGAGGACGAGGAATTGACGGATCATCTTGATGGTCAAGGTTAGGTAACTCATTATCTTCATCTTCGGAATCATCATTCTCAACACCTGGTGGAATTAAATCATCTGGAACAAGGAAAATATCGATCTCTTCTTGAGCGGGTTCACTATCCTCAACGGGGATAGGAGATACGGGAAGAGACTCGATAACTAAACTTTGATTAGCATGAACATTTTCCTGTGACTGGGAAGTTGAAATCTCACAAAGCACTGTCATAAGACTAAGATATTCCCCAAATTCATGATCATTCCTCGAAGGAAGTGTTAAAAGTTCACCGGCGAACTCATGGTGAAGAGGATCACTTCTTGGAGAAAAAGTAATCGAAGATTCATTTTGTTCTGGTTCATGATCGGAAATTACTTCGGAAGCGAGATTATGGGAAGCATCATCACTAAGCAGATTATCAAGAAAAGTTATGTCTCCTTCTGAATCGAAATAACCTTCCTCAAAGTTAGAAGAAACTTCCATAGCTAGAAAAGCATCGATCTCATCATTATCATCTTCTGGAGCGAAACACTCAACCTTATCGGATAAAGGTGTGTTGAGTAAAACTGGCTCATCGGAAACGTTGGAATTTTTGATCTCGACATCTTCTTCCATTTCATCAAAAAGAGGATTTATGGTGCTAGATTTGAAATTGTCATCAAATTCAAAAAGAGGATTTGAGTAAACTTGAAAATTCTCTTTATGCAAGTCCTTCTTAAGAGTCGAATCATCATTACCCGGTGGTAACGAATCAAGAGGAGCAAGTTCATCGGCGAACTTCTCAAAATTATCACTAGTCTTCACCGGAGAAGAACTAGGAGAAGGATCATCAGAATGAGTAGTGGTACTGCCACTAAACGGGTCATCTTTTGAGAAATCGATTACAGAAATGGCGTGAACAAAATGCTTATTTTTGTTTTTCTCAGATTTATCGGCATAGTAAACAAGGTCTTCCTTTCCTACTCTTAATGTCAATGTTTCTTCATACAAATCAATGAGAGCTTTCGCGGTGCGAAGGAAAGGTCTTCCTAAATAATAGTTACTCTTGGGTCGGGTTCAAAATTAACCACTACAAAATCCGCAAGAAAAGTGAAACCATCAACTCTAACTACAACATCCTCGGCTATACCCATTGGGTGAGTAATGAAACGATTGGCAAGCTCGAGTGTCATTCGAGTAGGAGTCAAAGCTTCAAGCCTAAGTTTCTTGTAGATAGAATGAGGTAAAAGGTTAATGCTAGCTCGGGAATCGGCTAAAGCACTAGTCCTATTGAGCTCTTGTAAAGCACATGGGATAAGAATTTTTCTCGGATCTTCGAGCTTCTCGAGAACTTTGTTCATGATGATGGCGGAACATTCAGCATTCACGGTTGTAATGTCGATCTCCTCGAGTTTCTCTTTGTTCTTTAGCAACGAGCTTAACCATTTGTTGAACTTTGGCATTTTGACAAGAGCATCTTTCAATCTAATCTCTAAACGGAGTTGTTTGAACATCTTCAAGAACCGGCTATGTTGAGCACTTAGTTTATCGTTCTCTCTAACTTTCATCCTCTCGGGGTATGGAAGTTTAGATTGATACGAATTAGGTCTTGGAGAATTAAGATCTTGAATTTCAACATTAACGTTTTTTTTTGCTTTTGGTTTTGGAATTTCAATAAAAATGGAATCTTCTTCCTCCAAAGGTGGGACATGTGCGGTATTCTCCAAATTTGGATTTTGCACTTTTTCCGTTGACGTCTCCGGGTTTTTCGGTTCTTTTTAAATTTTGAACAACGGGAAGGAGGAAAAAAGGAGCGAAGGTTCTTCCAAAAGGTCCTTACCGTTTCTTTGGTGATTGCAATTAATTTGGTTGACGAGGGTTAGTTACGGTTTAACTTTGGAAGTGCACCGTAATTCGAAGTAGAGGCGGAATCTTTAAAATTATTACAAAGATTTGTCAACAAACTCGTAACATTAGCCATTTGATTTTGCAAATTTTAACCTTGATTTTGAACATTCTTCAACACCGCATTGTTTGCCTTGACGTAGTTTTCAAAATCCGTTTTCGAAACACCTTGGGTTTGGGGCGTAGGAGTTTGATATGGTGGAACTTGGTAAACCGGTGGTTGATTGGTTGGTGGTTGAAAAACTTGACCTTGATTATTTTGATGGTTGAAATTGTTTCCACGGTTTTTTGATTCGAATTGAAATTGTTTCCTTGATATCGGCTTTGGTTTCCTTGGTTATTTTGAACATTTGGTTGATTAAAACCGGGTGGTCTCATCTGATTTGCCAAATTAGGAGGATTTCTTTGAACAAAGTTGCCAACGGCGGCGGTTTGTTAGAATTGATGGATGTTATCATGAAAAATGGGAAATCCATTCCTTGTTAATGGACAATTATTGAAATTATGGTTTGAACCACATGTGACACAAACTTCCTCGACTGCTTTGACGGTAGCAGGAGTCATAACATTCTTTTCACTAATCATCTTTTCTAATCGGCTCATTCGAATATCCATTTTATCTTCAAGAGAAGCGGCGATTTGTTGAAATTCAAAAGAATTAGAAGGTGTAGAAGTAGAAAGAGGAGCATTCATACTCACTCTTGGTTCAATTGCACGACTTCTTGAATAACGAACCTTGGATTTACTTTTGATAATGGCTAAACCATCACGAGGCATCTTATCTAGAAAATTTCCACCCGCGGCGGAATCTAAAGCATCTTGATCATTGGTATTCAAGGAATTATAGAACGTATCAAGTTGATGTAATTCCGAGAAACCATGATGAGGACATTGACGAAGAAGTCCTTTGAAACGTTCCCATGCTTCGTTGAAGGTTTCATTCGGTTCTTGGTAGAAAGTAGTGATTTTGTTTCGAAGGTAAGTTGTTTATAAGGTGGGAAGAATTGGTTTATGAATTTAGAGACAAGATCATCCCACGTTAGAATCGATCGAGGTGGTTCCTTATCTAGCCAAATCCGGGCTTCTCCTTCGAGAGAGAAAGGAAAAAGCAAAAGCTTAATCGAAGTATTTGGAACTTCGGGATGTCTAAACGTAGAAGTAACCTTGTTGAAAAATCGAAGATGATTATGAGGGTCTTGCTTACCCGTAAATTGATTACTTTGAACAAGATTAATCAAAGTTTGTTTAAGCTCAAAATTGTTTGCATTTATCGGTGGAACAACAATTGCATCTTCGTATCCCTCGATGGGAGCTTGTAGCATTTGAGCCATGGTACGATTGTCGGCCATTGGAAACTCGGGTTCCTCAACAATAACCGTTGTTAATTGTTGTTGTCGACGATTTCGATTACGAGCTTGAGATCGAGTGCGCATGCACTAAAAATAAAGAAATTAAAAAGTAAACTAAAATTACACTAATTTTTTAGATTTTTTTTTAACAATCTATTTTAAACGGATACACGGAAGACAACTTAAAACCAAATAATCAACTTACTTCACGGTAGCTCTTAAAAATTTCTTCTTAAGGTGAGCCGTATTTCGTAAGTGACACAAATGGCAAGTTTTTGAATCTTTGGTTCGATTTGGGAACTTTTCAAGTTCACCGGAACTTATTTATGATAATACCTCAATTGAAGGTATTATATGTTGGTGTTCGTTTACCAACTTTGTGTATTTTATTTTTTTAAGGACAATTTTTATTTTTTATTTTTTTATGATAACTATAGTAAAAAGAAAAGAAAAATATTTTTTACTTTTTTTTTTTTTTTTGGATTTTTGAAATATTTAACAAAAATGAAACTTTCGAGGACGAAAGGATCTTCAAACCAAATCAACAAACGTAAACGACGGAATCTTTAACACAAGTCCCCGGCAACGGCGCCAAAAACTGATTGGTAGTTTTATATACTAATAAAATATACGATATAATACCACAAGAGCAATTAAGAAAATTCCCTAAGGAAAATTCACTCTTAAAAGATATATATATAATATATAATACGTATATTTAACCGGGAAGTATGATCACCCGGGTCGTTTCCCCAACGACTTGTGAAATTGAAACCACATTTTAGCTCGGATTATGATTTGAATGAGAGAAAAGATATTTTTGAGTATCTATTACTACTAAATAAAAGCAACAATCAATTAAAAGCAATTACACACTTAAACTAATTAACGAGAAAATTAAAAACACGACAATAGCAAATACCTATATTAACTCCTAAAAATGAAAAAACTAAAATTTCTAACTAAATTATGACAAAACAAATTTAAGAAAAAGGAAAAAACATTTTTTTGATTATTTTTGTATTTTATTATGAATTAAGTGTGTTTTGAAAGTAATCTCGTTGATTTCCTTGAAATTGATATAACATTTGTCCCATAATTGCATCACCATGAAAAGCTTGAAAACAACCCAACGAGATTTGATCATTTGTATGTACAGGTAGAAATCCATGAATGAAATCTTGTCAAATTTAGACTCCAGTTCACATCAAGTAAGCACATGCCTCTAATCACCTGAGAAAAACATAACTTAAAAGTGTTCAAATTAAAGTTGGTTGAGTCATAGGTTTCTTTTAAGTATAAATGTTTAACAAGGTTCTGTAAAGTGTGTATGACTACTTTAAAATTCATTAAAGTGTCCTTCCAAAATGTATGTATGATTTTTAGAAAATCAAATAGTTGTAAAGTATGCATGACCATTTCTATTCCCAAAATAGTCACAAAATGTACGTTGATCGTTTACACCGCAATTGTTCAAGCATGTATGATATTTATATATTTTATATATCACAAAATGTTCAAGTATGTATTGTCACTTTATTTCAAGGCACAGAATTATCCATGTGAGTATAAAACAATGATTACAATTACTCTAAGTTCATGAAACTGCGACGTAGACTTGTATGTTTGCCACTTTATTCAAGGCACAATAAGAGTGTACCCATCGTAGGTGTTCCCTACAAGAACACCCGGGCATTAATGAAAATAATATGTACCCATCATAGGTGTCCCCTCCAAGAACACCCAGGCATTTCTAAAAATATTCATGTGTATGCAATTGTTGGCCCTGAAGACTCAACCAATCATGTTCTTCCGACATGTTATAACGTTCGTTTGCCCAGTGATAGCTAATCACCCGAACGGGGATTGTCAATCCCGAATAGATCTATTTCATAACATTCACGCTCACCCTCTAAGTGATTTACAGTTCATGCAACCTAAGCTAATTCGTAATCATTTCCAAACTAAAGTATGTATTCGCGACCAAAAACGAATTCAATTAATGTATCCCATAGCGAGCTATGCAAATAAGTATGTAAACCAATTTGTAATCAACCATGTAAACGCATTTGTAAACAAGCATGTTCTCACCCCAAAAATATATGTAAAACCAGTAAAACATGGGGCTATAAACTCACATTGATGTTGTATAACGATTGGTAGAAATGCACATATTAAGCATAACACGAACGGAAACCGGAACTGCTCGACCCAGAAGTTACGGCTTATCTTAACGGCTAAGATCCACTAGCCTAGGATAATGTATTTGGGTTTCCCGACGAATGGTTACGTTAACGCGACACGATGATAAAGATTTTGATTTCAAGTTGTAATAGTTTGGTAGTTGGTTAAATAAAATAAATCGAAAGTAAACGCAAAGTATGTAATATATATTCCGTATATATATTACATATGAAAAAAATAACAATTATATAACTCAAACCATGAATTATATAACAAAGACACACAATCCAAAGATTAATATGAAGTATACAATACTTTGCAGGTATTACATAAGAAGTGTGTAAATAATTAAACCAAATAGTTTGACACGTTTTCAGATATCACCACTTAATTAAATAAAAAGTTCTTGCATAAAAATAACCGCACGTTTTAATGTTACGAATTATGTAACCAATGTTTGTAAAGCTTTTACAAAAGTTATGACCTTATCTTCCAATCGGGAATTATAATATTTTATAATTTAATATTTCGTTACGACTTTTAACTAAACTAGTTGCCTTGTTGTAAAAGTATAGTTCTCGTTTGTTTATCTGGTTATTGTATAATTATAAATTAAACAATCTTAAAACTATATAACTTAATCCTTTTTCAATCAATCCGTGTTGAAATTACTCGCGCGTTTTAAATATATAAATATATATCTAAACTAAACAAAATAATAAATGTTATATTTATTTAACCATTTAAACAACCATTATATCCGGTTTTAATATTTATAAAACCTTATGTTATATTTATTTGTCGTTTTATATAAACCTAACGCACCCTTGTTGTTTTCTGCTAACCCAAACGCACCCTTACGGTGTTTATGCTCACCCAAACACACCCCTAATGGTTTCCTGCTCAACCAAACGCACCCTTAGTGCATTCTTGCACAACCAAACGCACCCTTAGTGCATTCCTGCACAACCAAACGCACCCTTGTGCGATTTCTGCCAACCCAAACGCACCCACTGCTGTTAAACCCAAATCCAAACGCTCCCTTGCTGCGTTTCGGCTAAACGAAACGCACCTTTGTGCGATTTCTGCCAACCCAAACGCACCCACTGCTGTTATAAACAAATCAAACGCCCCTATGGTTGTCAACCCCAACCAAACGCACCTGTTCCCGTGAAATAATAAACCAAACGCACCATGGTGGTGCTATTTCCAGATCCAAACGCACCTTGGGTAGGGTTTATAACAACCAAACGCACCCACTATGGTGCCGAGACAAAGCAACACGCACCCTTGGGTGGTGCTCTTCAAAAACAAACGCACCCTGTTGCGTTTTTCTATCAAACCAAACCAACGCACCCTTTGGGTGGCTGTTACAACCAACCGAACGCACCCTTGTTGTATCTCTTACCCCAAATGCATCCTTTAGTGCTACTAACAACCAAACACACCCTAGTGGTGCTAAACCCAGCCAACCAAATGCACCCTGTTCGGTGGTTTATAAAACCCAACGCACCCCCCGGTGCTAAGACGAACCACACGCACACTTTTGGTGCTATACCTGGACCTAAACGCACCCGTGGTGTTGTTTTAATAACCAAACGCACTCTTGCTGTTAACCACAAATAGACGCACCCTTGGTGGTGCTCGATGGTGTGGCGTTAGGGATGGTGATGATGAGTGGCTGTGGAGGACGGGATGACGATGGAGTGGTGGTGGTGGTGTGTACGATCGTGGTGGCGTGTGGGTGATGTTATGTATCGGATCTGGTAGATCGGGGTGGTGGAGAGAGTTTCGGAACTCGGCCGGAAAAGTTTTCCGGCAGCGGTTGGCCGGAGCGGCGACGGTGGAACTCGCCGGAAAAAAAAAAGTGTGTGTGTTTTTAAGTATCAAATTTTATGAAATGAAAAAAAATATGTATATACCTTTTATATATATATATATTTATATATATAAGTTATAAAACAAATGTCACAAGTCACAAAAAGATGAGGGTTAATTTGTAAATGTTTC
>BQNB010039125.1:0-14151 GCA_026074375.1 Tanacetum coccineum | reverse complement strand
GCCGGTGCGCGTCTCACTATAAATATACGCACGAGAATGAAATATATTGATCATGGCTTAAAATTTGAGTGGGTTCCTAGTTGATTGGTACAAGTTTCTTTCAGTCATCTTAATGTGGAAAATTTGTTGGAGCCTTTAAGTATCGGTTAAGCCTAATTTCACCTATTTTCATTGATTTGGCACTTTCCAACATCGAGGTCTTTCTAATCAAATTTAACTTAACAATTACACATGTAAGTAGTTCTACTTCTCAAAGATGTATGAATATATACTCGCAAAAATTGAAAAAAAATAGGATGTCATGAAAGTTCAGCCAATGCCTAAAAAAATGTATTTAGAGAAGAATCATATGGGATTGTTTCATTGTTTGGGCACTTTCTACAACCCAATGAGCTAATACTTCCAACCGATTTAACCACTTTCCAATTATCTTTGGTTTGACCCATTGGGATGAACCACATCCGAAACCGACCCATTCATAAAAATATAAGTCCGAGTTGCCACGTGCCACTATACTCATGAGGGATTCAGCTAATACGCATCCAAACCTAACTTAGTTGATCACAAGAAGCATAGAATAGTGGATCAAATAGTAAACGTGTTAATTTTCATGGGATAGAGAAAATAGCTTTAAAACACGAATGGGCAATACCCCGTGTTATATGTTAGTATTCATATTAGCCTATAGTATATAGTGTAGGGTGTTAAGTGAAACTTTAGTTCTTATTTTAGTCAAATAGGAAATGTCTATAACGGTTGCATGCAACCCTATATATACCAGATGATGTCAAACGATTGCTCACCCCCGAGTATTCGTGAGTCGCGGTTTCTCTTTTGTAGCAGCCGGTTTCAACTCGTTTTAGGGTTGATTTTCTTCCCCCCTCATCTCCACAACAAAGAGGTGAGGGGGGAGGGGTCTTTGTAGTACACAATTAATAAATAATAAAATTGTTAATTTTACCACGTAAACGTTTTAAACAGGACCGTTAGAATTAACGGAAACATACTAACGCCCATAAGGACAAGACAAGTACATAATTACGATAATTGGATGTTACAAATGTTACATAATTAATGATTTGAAGTTACACAATTGATTTACATAAATCTGAATTGATGTTACATCATTGATGATGCCATAATTAATGAATGATGTTACTTGTTTCCCAAGTATTAGGTAAGGAGTGCCTAAATAAACACCCATAAGGGAGAGGTTAAAAGACTTACAAAAGTCCCTAAACTCCTATCACACACTCTTTGTCCAAACATTTGAACCCCATAAACCTTGGGTTGATCGGGATACCGACCGTTCGTTTAAAACGCTAACGTGTTATCAAGCTATGATTGGTTAACTCGATACATATCGTGTGTACAAGATCGTGATAAAATCTTCCTTTAGATTGTATCTTGGATTGGTTTCATATAAACCCTATTAGGGTTTCTTGGAGATAATCCTACGCAATTTGATCCTTGTTCGGGCTATATCAAAAGGTATTTAACCCTAATTCGGTTATTTATTCAAACATGATATTTGATCCTTTATTCTTCCGCTATTCTATGCTATGATGTTTATGGTTTAATATAATTGTTATGAAGTAAAAAAATACAGTGGCATCCGACAGCCATTTTAACATGTGGATAAATTACCGAAACCTGAAATCAATTGATGTTAAAATACTGATAATAGGGTTTTAATAAAAAAAATAAATCGAAATTTTTTATATAGTGAATACCCTAAAGTACATGAGTTTTGATAAAGAGGTTTAATAGACATGATTAAATTGTTTATGAACAGGTAGTGGGTTACGATCCAAACGTGGATAATTGGTTATTTGTAATTGTGTGGATCCATGACAAACCAGCATGTTTATCATGGAACATGAGAAAATATGAAGTAATTTGTGTTACGTGTATATTTTTGACCACTTAATTTTAGTACGATAAATCAAAAATTCGGGAAGACTTATATATTGTTTCTTGATTGGATATATGATAAGTAAAACCTAGAATTTAAAATTAGGGTTCATCGTATAAAATGATTACATGTGGCTACATGATTTACTTTAATGCATATAAATTGTTATTATGTGTTTATTGTTTAGTCAATTATTTTTAATTACTTGTTTAGTTTAATTTAATTATGGCGAATTGTTTAAACAAAAAGGGGTAATATTTCAAAGAAAAAAATATGGTCAAATCAATATATTAAGATGTTAGAAGATTAAATGTTGATTGGGTAATTTTCGTTCTAAATGTTAGAAAGGCTCATCCAATTTGAAACAAACTGTGTGGGAAGGTTTTAACCGCGTCGTTGGTCGACAACAACCCGACTAAAGAAGGAATCAGCACAAGTCTGACCGAATTTTTACGGCCTTGCTTTGCGTCAAATTGGAGTTACCATGACTGTTTAAAGGTACAAAATTACGTTAAGGTTGATTTGCCTTCATATCCACACCGAAACACTATGTTGAAAGACTTATGCAAAAGTACGTGTGAAACGATAATTGTGGGCAACTTCTTTAATTGTTCATCCAATCCCTCAACCATACTAGTTTATTTTAATCTTCACCTTAAAAGTTAATAAAAAGTTTTTTTAATAAACAAAAGCTATGGAGTTTTATAGCATGCTTCTTCTTCATACATAATTTTGATTCACATATCTAAAAAAAATAAACCCCTTAAACTTAAGCTACATGCCATACTAATTAATGGACACTAGAAATGCGATTAAGTCCAAGTGAGACCTTGGAACTATATCGTAACGGAAAGAAACAATCCTGATTGAAGTGAGACCTCACATGGAATGAGTTTGCGATTCTTTAGAATAGAAAGACCTTAATTTGAGTTAGACATGTGAGGATCTAGAAACTCAAGGCATTAAGATGAATAAAAACTTGTTTAACAATGCAACTAGTTTTAGCAATATAAATCCCATAAATATCTAGAAATTAAAAAATGTTTGTCAATTACTTGTATCGCCAAGTAAACATTTACGATGAAAACATTAACCACTACAGATCAACTGATGTGATGAGTTTTGTCAATGTGGTTCTAGTTTTCCAAGGAAATACCATGGATATATAATATACCTGGGTATATTTTATTATGTCTTGAAAAAGTATTGAACGAAAATACTAATAATATTTATTTTTTTTTTATTTTTGGGGAAAAACTTTTTCTGTAGAAATGGCTCATTCCGAAAATAACACTTTAAGTTCTGCGTTCAAGACTTTCTTCGAACGAGAAACACTGACTGGCCCAAATTTCAATGACTGGTATCGCTCGCTAAGAATTGTCTTGAGAGTAGCGAATACTTTTGACTATTTGTATAAGCCTTGTCCTGGACAACCCGCTGATACTGCAACTGAGGCTGAAAAAGCAACATTCAAAGCAGAATATAAAAAGCACTATGATGTGGCTTGTATTATGCTTGGAAAAATGTCACCTGCTCTTCAAAGGCAGTTTGAAAATTATCCACCCTAAAACATGTTGGCTGAACTTCGAAAAATGTTTGAGAAACCTCCCGCTATAGAAATCTGCGATCTGGTGGATGCTCTACATAGTTGCAGACAGACCCCTGGTAAACCCGTTAGTGAACATGTATTGGAAATGAAAGGACTCATGGACCAATTACATACACTTGGGAAACCATACGACAATGATATGGCTGTTAACTTAATCAACAGGTCCCTTAACAAGGATTTTGGTGATTTTGTAAGAAACTTCAATATGCATTGCGTGGGGAAGACAGTTACTGAGCTACACGCACTGCTCATTGACTTCAAAAGGGTTATGAAAGACATAGCACCTACTCATCCAAGTATTTACAATACAAAAGGGTAGAGAATAACAAGCCCAAAACCGCAAGCGAACAAAAGGTCAAAGCAAGTAAGGCTGTAAAGAACACGCAAGTTGACCTTATCAACCAAAGCCTAAGCTAATCCTTTGAAGAGCAAGGAAAATCCTAATACGGATCAAGCTTGTCACCACTTCATGTTGCTGGCATTGGAAAGGAACTACCCTCTTTTATAAAAGAGTTGAGCTGCAAATAAGAAGAATCTGAGCCTGGAGCTAGCAGTTATCAGGTAACTTATTTGCAATTGCGTTATTCAATCTAACTTTACAAATTAATTTCCTGGGTATATGATACGGGGAAGCGGTAGTTCATGTTTGTAAAACGCTGCAGGATTTAAAGACGCAAGAAAACTATCTTATGGGGATCAAATATCATGCAGGGGCAATGGAACACAAGCAGCTGTTGAAACCATAGGAATTGTTTAATTAAGTTTTACCATCGGGTTTAGTACTGAAAATAAAACAATTGTAAATTATGCACCTTCTAATGTTAAGGTGTTGGTTACCCTTTCATGTATGGTTGGATCTTGTGTTTTCATCAAACTATTGCTAGTAAAGGAATTTCTGTTTCTTTAAATGGTATATTCTATTTTAGTGCAATATCCCGTGACTGGTGTGTTTGAAATTGACATAAATAACAAAGACCCCAGAATAAATTCCCCGATTTTTAGCATCAATAAAAGAAGAAAGTTAGACTTGGATTCTTCTTATCTTTGGCACTGTAGACTTGCCCATATATGGCAGAGAACTCGCATGCAAAACAGCTTCATCGGAAGGTTTGGAAAATATCGATGAGAATCAATTGATAAAGCGAATCTTATATATCTGGGAAGAAGACAAAGAAACCTTTAATAAAAATATTGAAAGGCTACAGATCAACTCGGTTTTTAATATACATAGGATGTATGCGGACCACTTAACATGTGTCAAGAATGTGCTAGCTACTCTAAACCTTTAACGGAGAATCATTCGTATGGATATGTTTATTTACTAAAACATAAACATGAGGTTTTTGAAACATTTACAGTTTTCAAGCAGAATAGAATTGCAACTAGGAAAGAAGATAAAAGCTCTTCGAACCGATAGAGGTGGTGATTTTTAAGCCAAGAGTTTTTTAAAGATTATCTAAGTGAGAATGGAAAGTACCAAAACTTACTTTCATCTTCCTATACGTCCACAACAAAAATGGTGTAACTGAAAGGAAAATCGTACATAATTAATATGGTGCGATCTAAGATTAATCTTACTATTCCTACCGAATCCTTTTGGGATTATGCCTTAGAATCTCTGTTCGTATTCTAAATAGGTACCACACTAAGAAGGGTTGATATACACCATATGAAATAGGCATGGCAAAGCGCTGAATTGTCTATTTAAAGGTCGGGTTTGCGAGCGTATGTGAAACGTGACTAAGCTGATAAAAAAAAAAAACTCCCAACAGAGCTCTTGTACGTGTATCATTTATAGGATACCCAAAGGAAACTAAGGTTCTACTTTTATTTTCCACCTGAAAACAAAGTAACTGTTGCTATGTATGGAGATTTTTTGAAAGAGATCCTCATATCTCAAGAATCAGTGGGAAGAGATTATGATCTAGAAGATGATCATATGGATACATTACCTTCTGAAAACACAAGCGAAATTCCAGTAGAACCTGAAAGTCTGGGTCCTCCATCAGAATTAATTCCTGTCCGTAGGTCTGAAAGGACTAAACGTGCACCCAACCATCTGTGTCTAAACATGGAGGTTGAAGATGATGTAGTAAGGGATCTTGGAGAACCTGCTGATTATCAAACGCCATGCTTGACCCTGATAAGTATTATGGCAAGGTGCAATGATAGGAAATGAACTCTATAAAGTTTGAATATTTCTGGACGAAGTAGACCCCTCCCTCCCTATGCTAAAAATAGTAAGGAGTAAGTGATCTTTAAGAAGAAGACTATGACATGGATGGTAAAGTAACACACCTATCAAGGCACGTCTGGTACTAAAGGCTTGCACTCAAACCTATGGGGTTGACTACGAGAGACGTTTTTCTCCTGTACATACATTAGAGCATTAGGATCTTATATCAATAGCAAGCGTACTATGATTATGAGATTTGGCAAATGGATGTTAAAACTGCCTTCTTGAATGGTCGCTTAGATGAAGACATCTATATGGAGCAACCTGAAGGGTATGTAAATCCAAAGTATCCAAACCGTGTATGCAAACTTCAAAGATCTATTTATGGTTTGAAGCAAGCATCACGTCAATGGAATAAACAATTTGATGAGGAAATCAAAAGGTTTATTGGATTTACACAAAATCGTAATGAGCCATTGTGTATAATCGCAAAGCTAGTGGGAGTAATTGTATAGTCTTGATCCAATATGTTTGATGACATTTTTATCATGGGAACAACCTTCCCAAGACTTAAGGAAGTTAAGATTATCTGGAAAGTGTTTTTTTCTATGAAGGATTTAGGGAGAAGCCTGCATACAGTCTGGGAATTAAGATAAATAGAGAAAGATCTCTGTGGTTGATTGTACCTTAATCAATGCTTACATCGATAAGATATTGAGAGAAATTCAGTATTCAAAACTCCTAAGAAAAAGGTTTTATACCAATGGAATTCAACCATGAAATTATTGAGTAATGAAATGTTGCGCTCATCAGATGAGGAAAAAGCTTACATGAAAAAGGTACCTTATGCTTCGGCTGTAGGATCTATCATGTATGTTGTCAGGTGCACAAGGCCAGATGTGGCGTTTGCTCAAAATTTGGTCAGTCGATATCAACAGAATCCAGGAAAGCTCCACTGGGATGTTGTTAAACATATTCTAAAGTATTTGAGGAATACGAAAGATATGTTTTTAGTGTACAGAGGAAATCCAGATACAGAACTTGAGGTTACAGGTTTCTGAGATGCTCCTAGGAAATGTCGATAAAATGATCCGAAGTCTCAAGACGGGTTTAAGTCTTTGTCGTCAATAGAGGAGCAGTAGACTTGAAAGAGCAAAAAGCAAGACAACCATTTGCGAATGCATGCAACACAATCTGCTTACTGGCTGCATCAGAAGCCAGCAATGGAAGCCGTTTGGATATGAAGTTTGTTGGAGATCTGGAGTGATGCCTTCATAAATAAACCTATTAATATGATTGTGACAATATTTGCTGCAATCACATTCCCAATGACCTGGGTCAAATGGAAAGGCGCGAGACATTTTCATGCGTAGATATCACTATGTATCGAGAACAAACGAGAGTGTGAAATCAAATTGATAAATTTCACACAGATAAAAACCTAGCTGATGCATTTACAAAAGCTTACCTAGAGAAAGGTTAACGAACAGCCAAAGGAATTGGGACTTCGATTAGCAGTATTTCATGCATATCTGTGATTAGTGTTAGGAATAAATAGATGTGTAAACCTTATATTTGATAAAATAAAAAGCATTGGTTATGTTTATTTTGTTATTTAATTTTGTATCCTATTTTACATGTTTTAAATCCTTGAATAATGAAATATTCTAAATGTCCGTTGTCGATTAATGATATGGGAATATTATTGAATTAAGACAAATCTGAGTATTGGTTAGAAATCTACTTGAAAGTATATTGATGCGTTGACATACCAATTTCACATGTATTTTATGATTTGAAAATAGGACTTATCCCAACTAAGTTATTATTACTTTATGGATCTTGTCATTAATAATCATAAATAGTTATCTCAGACTTGAGATACAGGAAAACAGTATATGGATCTAGTGCATTTCTGTGAAGCAATTTTAAACCTAAACGTAACTAAGTAGCTATACGGATTGTTTTCAGAAGTGTAGCAAAATTTCATGAGTTATGCATGTAGTCAATAAAGAATGAGTTTTCCTTCAAATACATCTTGAAGTTAATACCAGATGGCCCCTCGTGGGATTGGTAAGATGTACGTGTGGCCACACCCAAGATTTTTCTGGAAATACGTTCAGAAAGATTTGGTAATCTTTGCTCATCAGATAAAACGAGAAACAAATCCCGTTAAATTAAGGAATGACTAAGATCCATAACCTTCATTAATATTGTATTAGAAACAAAAGGATAATAAGAATGATGAATCAATAAAAAAGTTTTTTTCCCAGTAGACCTTACTTGAGATCATACAAGAGGCATGGCGTGTAACTATATGCTAACCGATGTTATCCACACTATTAAATCTTACCAAGTGGGAGCTGTTAGTTTATGGATGATAAATTAATATATGTGTGTTAGGAATCGAACTCAAGATCATGGGATTGCACTTACTATAATTAACAATTAATAAATAATATATTTGTTAATTTTACACGTAAACGTTTAACGGTCGTTAAGTATTTAACGGAAAAGACTAACGACCATAAGGACAAAGACAAGTACATAATTACATAATTGATGTTACATAATGTTACATAATTAATGTTACATAATTAATGAATTGATGTTACACAATTGATGTTACATAATTATGAATTGATGTTGCATAATTAATGAATTGATGTTACTTGTTTCACCAAGTATTAGGGTTAGGGTGCCTATATAAACACCCATATGGAGAGGTGAAAGACATACAATAGTCCCTAAACTCTATCACTCCTTTGTCCTACATTTGACCCCATAACCTTGGGTTGATCGGATTGAATCGTTCGTTTAAATGCTACGTGTTATCAAGCTAGTGATTGGTTAACTCGATACATAGCGTGTGTACAAGATCGTGATACAATCTTCCTTTAGATTGTTCTTGGATTGGTTTCATATAAACCCTAATTAGGGTTCTTGGAGATAATCCCTAAGCAATTTGATTCTTGTTCGGGCTATAATCAAAAGGTATGTAACCCTAATTCGGTTAATTATTCAAACATGTTATTTGATCCTTTATTTGCTTCCGCTATTCTATGCTTTGATGTTATGGTTTAATATAATTGTTATGAAAGTATAAAAACTACAAAAGCAGCAAAGGAAAAGACAAGGAAAAAGAGCCGACAAAAGAGATAGATGATGATCTTAAGAAACCATACAAGGAAGTGATGAAGTCACCATTCACTAGGCAGATCATCGAATTCTCAGTCCCAAGCCATCGAATGCCCACCAACCTAAAGATATACGATGGCTCCACAGACCCGGACAACCATATCACCCGCTTTATAGGAGCGGCTAACCAAGGGGAGTAGGAGATGCCGGTATGGTGTAGGATGTTCCAACAAACGTTGGATGGGCCTGCGAGGGGGTGGTTCGACCGAATGCTTAACGGTTGCGTTGATAGTTGGGCAGACCTCCGTGAGATGCAGCAAAGATCTGACTGAAGTCTCAAAGATTGTCCGGAGGGCTAACGAAACATTGCTGGACTTCAAGAAGCGTTGGACCGAGGAAATGGGGTATATCCAAGGTGTTCCGGAGGTGATGCGGATATCATCCTTTATGAGCAATTCCAAATGTCCGGAGCTGGCGAGACGATTTGCCGATCAGGTACCACAGAGGATGACCAAGATGATGAAACGAGTAGATGACTTCGTTAAATCCGAAGAAGCCTACAAGAATACAGAGTTGCCCAAAGGAGAACATCCAGAAAAGGGGCATGGGACACCGTACAAAGGGCCCCGACCGTCGCGTGTAATGCAAAGTGGGGGTCCACCTAGGGTGGATGGTTACAACACCTACAACCGGAGAGATCACTATCAGCCATATGTCTCCTCAAGACAACAAGGCCGGAGGTATGACAAAGGAAGGTTCAAAAACCGAAGGCAAGAAGTTAACTAGCTCAGTTTAGAGACTATGGTCAAAAGACCAAAAGAAATATTGGCCACCGAACTCCGGCTCCAACTACCTCCTTTCCCTCCAATGATCGAAACTTCGAGGAAAGAGAACTTAGACAGATACTGTGATTATCACAGAGAGAAGGGACATTACACTAACTATTGTTATCAGTTAAAGAGACAGTTGGAGGCTGCCCTCTAATCCGGAAAGCTCAACCATCTGCTCAAGGACGTGAGGTAGAGAGGAGGTAACTAAGGAAAGCAGACCGGGAACAGTAGCACTCACAGGAAGGTAATTAATATGGTGTATGAGAGGTATGATAGCCGAAAATGCAAGTTTCAGAATGGGGAGGAGGATTGGATGAACACACCGATAACCTTTCCTCCGATCCCATCCGACGATGTATCAGATGAACCGCTGATAAGTGAGACAGAAGTGGAAGGTTACCTCGTCCGAAGGGTATTTTTGGATCAAGGTGCAGCAGTGCAAGTGATGTTCGAACATTGATTCCGCAACCTATGTCCGACTATTCAAGACCGCTTAACGCAAACTCATACGGAGCTAGTAGGGTTCTCGGGGGAATAGTTACTCCCAATAGGGAGAATTGATTTGGAAGTTATGTTTGAGAGCGAAGGGTTGTGCCGGAGGACCATGATGAAATTCACGGTAGTGCAAGCGTCATCCCTCTATAACATCATCTTGGGGCGAACAGGAATAAGAAAGCTCCGTGCCATTTCATCCACCACCTATGCAATGATGAAATTTCCTACCCTGAGGGGAATCGCAACATGTGTTCCTCGGACGGCTACAATCTTCGAATGTAGGCAACTAGAAGGCAAGCAAGCTCTCCCTGAAGAACAACCTAATGAAGGAGCGGCGAAATGCAGAGAGAGTTCTATAGAGGAAGAAGGTATGATCAATACGGTATTTCCAGACCAAAAAGTCACCATCGGGATACGATTCTCTCCGGCTTGCCGTCTTCAGCTGATAACCTTGTTAAAAGATAACAAAGACGTGTTCGCGTGGCAGCCAGCAGATATGGTCGAAGTCCCAAGACGAATAAGTCAACACTCTTTTAACGTGAACTCTCGTGTTACCCAGGTGGCACAAAAGCAAAGCGTCCTCGGTCCCAAAAAGAGCTCTGTTGTAATAAAAGAAGTAGGGGAATGTATCAAGGCGGGAATAGTGAGGTTGATACGATATCCGACATGGATCTCTAACCCCGTGCTGGTAAAGAAGGTAGATGATACATGAAGAATGCGCATAGACTTCAATAACCTTAACTCAACGTGTCTAAAAGACTACCACCCTTTGCCGGAGATAGACCTGAAGATAGAAGCAGTGATGGGGTTCCCGTTCAAGTGTTTCCTGGATGCATATAAGGGGTATCACCAAATCCAAATGTCAAAAGAAGACGAAGAAAAAACGGCCTTCTACACCGATCAGGAGACCTATTGCTGTACCAAGATGTCGTTCGGTTTAAAAAACACAGGGGAAACTTATCAAAGACTGGTAAATTTGGCCTTTCAAACGCAATTAGGAAGGAACTTGGAGGCATATGTGGATGACATGGTCATTAGAAGAAAAATGGAGAGGGACATGATAATAGACATAGCGAAAACTTTTGACAACTTAGGAAGGTTAACATGAAGTTTTATCCGAAGAAGTGATCGTTCGGGGTGGAGGAGGGGAAATTCCTCCATTATATGGTCATGTCAGAAGGGATCCGGGCCAACCCTAAGAAGACGAAGGCAGTAGCTGACATGCAGTCCCCGAAAACTCTAAAGGAAATGCAAAGCTTAAGTGGGAAGCTGGCGGCACTCAATCGCTTCCTATCCCGATCTGCCAGACGTGCCCTACCATTCTTTGACACATTAAAGAACATCACAAAGAGAATAAGGATGACTTCTGATGGACGAAAGAGGCAGAGCAAGCATTCTAAAAGTTCAAGAAGCTGATTATGGAACTATTAATGTTAACCACTCCCGGCCTAAATGAGACACTATACGTATACCTCGCCGCCTCTAAAGAGGCAGTAAGTGGGGTCTTGATAGCCGACAGAAAGGGAAAGCAGGCGCCGGTCTCGTATATCAGTCGGATACTTCATGAGGCCGAGAGGAATTACGCACCTTTGGAAAAACTGGCATTATGTTTACTTTACTTATCCCGAAGACTACGAAGGTACTTTGAAGCCCATCGCATCAAAGTGATAACTGATAGCCCGTTAACCAAATACTCACCAAACCAGAAGTATTCGGAAAGCTAGCCAAATACGCAGTTGAGTTAGGAGCTTATAACATCACATACATACCCCAGAACGCTGTCAAAGGCCAAGTATTGACGGACTTCCTAAATGAGGTATCGGTCGGGACCAAACACCTGGAGATATGCAGCTTAACCAATGATGAAAATCTAATTTACCTAACAGGAATCGAATACACATATGCCATCCGGCTGAATTTTACAAGCACCAATAACAAAGCAGAATATGAGGCATTGCTGACGGGTCTATGGATAGCAGGAAAGATGAAAGTACAGGCCCTCAAGGTAAAAGTTGATTCCAAGGTGGTGGCTTGTCAGTTGGACGGTGAATTCGTGGCCAATAGTGACGGAATGACCAAGTATCTAGCAAAGAAAAAAGAGCTCTCGACCCTTTTCAAGAAATTCTCAATCAAAAACATGCCTCGAAATTAAAATCAAAAGGCGGATGTGCTAAGTAAGTTGGCCTTAGTGGCATTTAATCATTTAACGAAAGAGATATTGGTAGAGGTCTTGAACGCAAAGTCAGTAGAGGCCCAGGAAATAAACGCCATTGTAGAGGAAGAAGGAGACAATTGGATGACCCCAATTATCAAGTGCCTAGAGGAAGGTATTTGGCCGGAGAATAAAAATGAGACAAGGACCCTTCGGATGAAAATAGGCCAGTACATGATGAAAGAGGGAATTATGTTTAAAAAGTCACATCTATCTTCAATGTTAAGGTATGTGGGTCCACTCCAAGCAAGCTACATAATAAGGGAGGTTCATGAAGGAGCATGCGAAATGCATGTTGGAGCACAATCGGTGGTTGCAAAGACAATGAGGCAAGGATACTATTGGCTATCTATGCACCGAGACACTAAGGAGGTAGTGGACAGATGTGATTCATACCAGATACATGGTCCGGT
The DNA here is from genome assembly GCA_026074375.1 of Tanacetum coccineum. Classification (NCBI taxonomy): domain Eukaryota; kingdom Viridiplantae; phylum Streptophyta; class Magnoliopsida; order Asterales; family Asteraceae; genus Tanacetum; species Tanacetum coccineum. The sequence goes on along the minus strand of BQNB010039125.1, from coordinate 1,363 downwards.
ACCCAGGTTGCCGAAGACAAAATTAACACCTATCATGTCCCCATGGCCGTTTTACCAGTGGGGCCTCGACATTTAGGGCCTCTTCCAGAGGGTCCAGGGAGGCTCAAGTTCATCATCGTGACCATAGATTATTTCACTAAGTGGATGGAAGCAAAGCCCTTAGCCAAGAACACAGGTAAGGAAGTCAAGAAATTCGTATGGGAAAACATTAAGTGCAGCTTTGGGTTGCCAAGGGTAATCGTGACCGACAATGGGACGCAATTAGTATATGACCCTTTCAAGAGCTGGTGCGAAAAATGAAAGATCAAGCAGATGAACACAGCAGTGGTGCACCCTCAAGCTAACGACCTCGTGGAGAGAGCCAATAAGTCACTGATGCATGGTCTCAAGGCGCGATTAGGCCGGGAAAGAGTGGGATGGGTAGACGAACTTCCTAACATTTTACGGGCCCATCGAACCATGCTGAAAACAAGCAATGGAAAAACCCCGTTCAGCCTCACCTACGGGAGTGAAGCCGTGAGCCCGACCGAGATAGGCATGCCAACCTATCGAACTATTCAGTGGAATGAAGCACATAATGAAGAGGAGATGCGGTTGAACTTGGATCTCATTCAAGAAAGGAGAGAGACGGCGGCAATCCGAGAAGCAAAGTATAAAAAGAAGGTGGAGCAGTACTAAAACAAATGGGTCCGGCCCGTATCATTCAGGGTAGGAGACTTTGTATACCAAAGGAACGAAGCTAGTCGGATAGAAAATCAAGGCAAGTTGGACCGAACTGGGAAGGCCCGTACCGGATAATGGAGGCATATGATAACAGTTCATACAATCTTTGTACTATGAATGACCGAGAGGTCCCTCGCACCTGGCATGCGATTAACCTCCGGAACTATTTCATTTAATCAAAACTGGTTTTTTTACTGGTTGACTAAAACCGGTTCGGTTAAAAAACCAAACCGGTTTTTAAAAAACCCAAAATGTTCACCTCTACTCAATCTTCTCTGTTCTAGAAACTCCTTCCACAAGCACCTATAATCCATTATACTTCTACAATCGTCAATTTAGTTCATTCACAGAGATGAGTGGTGTTGGGGGGATTTCTAACAACACTAAGGGTGCGTTTGGTTTGTAAGTGGGATTGGAGTTGGATTTGGATTTGGGATTGGTTTGAAAGAAAATAGGAAAGAGAAAATTAATTATTATTTTAAAAATATATGTATTTTATATATTAATTAAAATGATTAAACATTATTTTTAAATATAAAAGTTGCAATGAAATAAAAAATCATTTGATATGTGGCTGTGATTTATTTAGAAAAAAAACACTTTGTTTGGCTGCATGTCAGAATACCCAAAAAGTTGAAGA
>BQNB010039124.1:0-48276 GCA_026074375.1 Tanacetum coccineum | reverse complement strand
TGTTGTATTGGGCCTGGGCCCATATACGTATATTATGAACTAAGCCTAGTAAGCTTGGTGCTCATACTATACGTCATCAAAGTTGGTTGGCGTAAAGAGTCGAGACAACCTCGAGGTTAGTTTTTTGAACTTTGAGAAACTCGATCTCATCTTGTTTTGAGATATATTATTAGCGTGCGGCTCAATGGTTATTCTAAAGGCTTAATTTTAGCTCGGGCTTTAATCATTAATAAATTTCATCTATATGAATACATTCGATGTAAACTTAATCGATGTTTAAGAAACTCAAGCCCAAACTCGTTTAATATTTAGAATTATACATATATGTGTTCTATATAGATGTATATTTCAAAGTCGAGATTGGTCTCATTAAGGATTCAATCAGTTTTTTTCTTTTGGGTAAAAGGATTATACCCGGTGAATATATTAAAAATTATATGAGACAGAGTACATGGAAGGGTAGTAATGAGCTACCCTTAGAGTAAAGTAAAGTTTACTCTAAGTTGGTTAACTAATAACTACAAAGTTATAACTAACTAACCCATGACATGAAAGTAAAGTAAAGTTTCTTTGATTAACTAACCCATGACTACAAAGTTACCTCTTAGTTAGTTAACTAATAACTACAAAGTTATGATTAACTAACCCATGACATGCAAGTAAAGTAAAATTTCTTTGAAAAGGTTTTGTATAAAGTAAAGACAATAAAGAAAAGGCACAAAACTAACTTTTCAATGTTTAATTTTTTTATTAAGAATTATACCCCATTGTATGCTGAACTACAATGGGGATTGAATGACAATGTTTGTGTGTGTGTGTGATCTCCTCACTAACAACTTTGCATAACTTAAAGTGTTATGCAAAGATAACAACTATGCTAACCAACTAAGCTTGCTCAGGGACTTAGTTAATTTAGAGGAGTAGGTGTTTGTGAAAGATACGACTTTGAATGCACAAACTTAACCTACTCCTTTACAAGGCATTTTTATTTATACTACTTAGTTAGGGTCATACCCACATAGGTGATAAGTGCATGTCCCAATGCTGACAAGCTAGTACATATTGTACAACTTTGTCTCTATTACAATTTTAATATAAGTATGGGACAAACACAATTTCTAAGGTTAGTGCTGACACTGACCTTGTCTTTATACCATATACATGATAGTTTGTCTTTAGGTGGATAAGAGCTTAGACTTATCCGTTTCAAATTATCTCGCCTATTCTTCAGGATCTTGTCTTCAAGGACTTCTAGTTGTTGGAGGATCGTATGAGGGTCAGTGAGTCTATTGCCACAACTTACTGAACTTATCACCTTCTTCTTTGGCTTAGGAACTTCATTCACTGAGAACTACCTCATTGAATGGTTGAGTCTTTCTTGTAGACTCAAGCTAAGCTCTTGAAGGCAAGTCACTGAGTGACTGTTCACTCGGTGACCTTTGAATGTTAAAGGGTTATCTAACACTTAGGATATTTTGTATTCAAATCCAAGTGAAAGATCATTAGGCACTGGATTAGCCTAACAAGTTCGCATCTTGTTTACATGAGCTTTCTTCTTAAATCGAATCTTTTCAAGTTTCAATCGAATCACATCAACAATGATCTTCTCAGTTGCTCATGCTTCATCTCGCCTTTTACATGCACTTTATTATTTCGTTCTTTCTAAACAAAATACGAAACCACAACCACTATAAGGTGACTAACTATGCTCGTAACATTATTTTGTTTCTTGGTAATAATCAAGAAAAAATATTTTCCCATTTAGACAAAGAAAGTTAAATATCCGTCACATGTAAGACTTGAAGGTTAAGTCTCGCATAACGAACAACGAAACAGATTTAAGTCGATATCACTTCTAATATCCCATTGCCTCATACGATCATGAGTTTTAAGACGCTTTCGCATAACCAGCCATAAATGAATTGCATGACGTTGTATATTAAAGGATTTTGTGCAACAACATAGCGGATTTCGCAAGTAGCTTTCACAGAAATTTTAAAGGGTCACACCGGTGCAAACTAAACATAACAAGCAAGCGAAAATGAGAAAAGAGTTACGAAATGAAATGAGAGTAACAAGGAAATGAAAATATGGATTATTTTCATTGAGGGGTAAAACAGTAATTGCCGAAGTACAATATTAATTCGAGAGAAATATTTAAATGTAAAAGAAAAAATCACAAACCCCTTAGAGTTGTGGTGTTCGGCCAAAACCCTTAGAGGGGGGGAGTTTGACACTTTGTTACGACCTACACTTATATACCTTATTATGCTAAACTAGACCAAGATCAAAGAATCCATGAATAAAATGTTTTGTATGACTCTTATATCATGTATCCTATTTAATCATAATAGAACCCCAACTAATAAGCATCCTTTAAGATACATATAATAGGATGCATTTTAGGTGTCATATAAAGTTCTATTTTAATATGACCACAAACAATTAAGTGTCCTATAAAACGTAAGATAATAGAACTTTTTAAATAAAGTGTCCTATTATGTTTCATTGTAATAAGACATTATTAAAAATATGTCTTATAAGTTAGTTTATTAGGATCCATGTATTAAGTGTCCTGTTAAAACAAGTGTAATAGGACTCAAAAATTAGTTGGTCCTATAAAATGTTTCTTAGGACGCCATATAAAAAAGTGTCCCAAAGAAAGGTCCTAAAAGCCCTAATTTCTTGTACTAATACCAAAAACCCTAAACCTCTAACCATTAAAATCTATACCAAAAACACTAAAAACCTAAGCACTTAGATCTATACCAAAAACCCTAAACCCCTAACCACTTAGATCTATACCAAAAACCCTAAACCCCTAACCACTTAGATCTATACCAAAAACCCTAAACACCACTTAGATCTATACCAAAAACTCAATTACTTTAAATATATTATACAAAAACCTTTAATCCATAACAACTTATATCTATTCCAATAAATCACTAAACATTCCAACACTTAGATCATATACCAAATAAACCCTATACACGTACCACTATAATTTTACAAAATTATAAACCAACCTAACAATTTTATCTAGGAACAAAAACTGTAACACCACATAGATCTATACATAAACCGAAAATACTGATACACTTAATAACCTTAAACCCTCACCACTCAAATCTTTAAAAAAAACCCTATAACCCTAAACCTATAAACCATAAACCTTAACCTAAACAAATGGGTATATTATCACAAGTGACTATATAATAACTTTAAAATCCCTACCCTAAACCCCTAACAACTTACATCTATACCAAAAAACCTAAACAACACTTAAATCTATAAAAAAAACCATAAACCACTAACCACTTGGATCTATACCAAAAACCCTAAACCCCTAACCACTTAGATCTATACCAAAAACGCTAAACAGCTAACCAATGGGTATAGTATCACAAGTGATATACAAATAACTTTAAAATATATACCAAAAACCCTAAACCCCTAACCACTTGGATCTATACTAAAAACCCTAAACACCTAACCACTTGGATCTATACTAAAAACCCTAAACCCCTAACCACTAAGATCTATACCAAAAACCCTAAACACCTAACCACTTAGATCTATACCAAAAACCCTAAACCCTAAACCAATAGGTACAATATCATGATATTTAATTAACTTTAAAGTCTATACCAAAACCCTAAACACCTAACAACTTAGATCTATACCAAAAACTCTAAACACCACTTAGATCTATACCAAAAACCCTAAAAACTAAACACTAAACCCTAAACCCCTAACCACTAAAATCTATAACAAAAAACCCTAAACCTCTAACCACTTAGATATATGCCAAAAAAATTATTGGATCTAAAATATAATATAATATCACAAGAGATATAAACATCAAATATAAAAACCAAAACTATTGCATTGATAATAACATAATATCACAAGTGATAATAGATAAATGTCTAAATAACAAAAATAATCAGAAAATTTGATTGAAACCTAATGAAAAAAATTCTTTAAAGAAAAATCCATGAGTTGTACTAATTTTTTTTTCTTTTTTGTATGAAAGTAAAATCAGACTCGAACTGTGACAAAACACATCTTAAACTGAAACACTTCCAGAAGCACTGCCTCGGAGCCTACCATCTACATGATCACTGCCGCCAGGAACAACTACTGCAGAAGGACCATCTCGGAGTCCACCATCTACATGATCACTGCCGCCAGGAACAACTACTGCAAGATATAAGAGATAAACATCATTCTTTTATGGACAAGTACGCCTATTGTGATCAGTAGATCCACAAACACCACAACCATTCTTTTTTTTATTAGTTTGCCTTATACATTTCTTCATTAATATTTCTCTTCCACTCTTGATACGCTTCTGATTCTCACGTCCCTTTGGCCTTACACCTATTGGATTCTTCACTTTAACCTTATCAGGCTTCTTAACACCTATAAATTCTTGAACAAAATCAGAAACTGTGCGGGTTGGAACAATTGGCAACTCAGCCTCGAGGTCAGACTTTATTGCTTTCATCTTGTTTACAAACACATACAACTTTGGCTCATTATTCCTCAACATATGTACACATGAATCAAGTATGATAGAAGCCTCCATTGCAAGCTTCTCAATTGCTTCATTCTTCTCGCCATAACAGTTTTTTTTGTTCCTCAAATCAGGTGGGATCAAATCCTTGGTCCAACGCCTCAATATATACTGATTTGGAATACAAGACACTTTGAAGTTCTTGAATACACAAAATATGTGTCGACATAAAATCCCAGAGCGAACAAAAAGCTGACAACAGCAGGAAACTGAACCATCTCCTTTGTTATAAAGTACCTTCATAATAAAAACATATCATTATATCACAAGTGATACTTAATGTAACATTCTAATTAATACAAATAAAAACTGAAAATATCACTGTTGATACTTCAAAAACACTAAATAAAAAATTAGAAAAAATATCATTACATTCATATATCACAGGTGATACTTCATACCATATTTTTAACAATAAAAGTAAAAAAATTGAAAAATATACATTGTGATAAATGATATTCAAAATGTGTACCTTGTAATGTCCTGTCACTTTTTGATGCAAATTAATCTCTTCCTCAACATTCTCTGAAGTACTTTCTTTGTCAATCACTTCTGGAAGACCAACAGGTTTTATTTTTTCCTCATCAATAATACAAACAGTACATCCCTCATCTGAACTCATACACGTTATTGAACATAACCAAGACCCTGCAACAATCTCTTTCTGGACACGAATAAAAAGGCTGCGAGTATAAACTTTAGCAGCATGTTGTTCAATAGGTAACGGTGTCAGCAAAGCAGGGAATGAATCAAACGACTGATGATCTAGTTTTTCTTGCGTGTGTCTTTGCCTTTCCATTGCAGACTCATAACAAAGCATAAACTTGACAAGTGTTGAACCAGAACTAGTGAAATATGAGAAAAATGAGTTCTCGCTCTCTGACCTAGAAGTAGTCCTCATCAACCCGCATAATGGAGAATCAACAAAGAAAGCGGGGACCCATGATGATCTGAGACGATACATCTTTGAAAGCCACTTGTGATTGACAAGATTAAATTCCTCCATAAGCTTATTCCATCTGTCTTCAAACTCCTCAGGCCCAATAAACATATTCCAAACGATCTTACCAAATTTATCCTTGAAATCAGTATCATCATAAATTCTAGACACAATCTACAAAAACAAAACAAAAATGAAGGAAAATAAACATTAGCATGGGATATATTAGACTAAACTTTAAACACAAAATACAAAAAAAATAAAAAATAATAATAAATAAATTATCACTAGAGATATTTATTCAAACAGTCAATTATCAATAATAATATCTATTCAAACAGTCAAGTATCACTAGTGATAAATCACATGTACATCACATTAAACTTTGAAACACTATAAAAAAAGGAAAAGACCTCATGATAGTCAAGTATCACAAGTGATAAATAACATGTTATTGTTAAAAAATAATCAAAAAATTATAAGAGATACATAAAATGTAAATTCCAACAGTTTCAAAAACAAATACCTTGGTTGGGATCTTCTACATGATATGCCACATGCAAAGCCTATGCTTAGACTTAGGAAACTCGGCAGCAATAGCAAGTCGCATCACTCCATCTTGATTAGTGACAACTATATTAGGAGGACGGACAAAAGCTTTCTTGAAGGCTCTAAGTAACCATCCATAAGCTTCCGCTGTTTCTTTCTTCAAAAGTCCTGAACCAACAGTAACAGATCTCCGGTGATTGTCTATAGCCGTGAAAGGCACAAAAACCATCTTGTACCTGATAAAAATCACAAGTGATAATGAATTACAAAAATTATACAAAAAGCAATTAAAAAATATCTCAAAAATATTTTAAATCTCAAGAAAGCATACTTGTTTGTTTTATATGTTGCATCAGAAGATACAATATCACCAAACTCCTTGTAATTGCACTTCGCAACTTCATCAGCCCAAAATAAACCACAAATCTCAGCATCCTCAACGAAATAGTCAAAAAGAAAAGTCTTTTGTGAACTCTTGCCTCTCTTCCATCCTAGTAATGAGCATCTGAGCATCGCTATCTCTAATGAAGCAGTTAACGTCACATGTGAAGTTCTTGAACTCAGTTTGAGTACCATGCACAAGTGATGACGAACCTTTTAAACCCGTATACAAATTATGAGCTCTTAGAGCACCAATGTTTACATTTATAGCTTTGATAATAAACAGCTGCTCATTGTAAGTCAACTTCCTCTCAGCTTTGGACAAGTGCTTATACTCAACCCTATCAAGCTCATGATTGTGTTTAACATTAAAAGTAGTAAGAGTGCACTTTGAGGTATGAAGAACCATATCAAACACAACATGTGCCTTACAACCACAAACTCTAAAGTTTGAAGACCTTACTTGTCTATCATTCTTATTAGGATCTAAAGTATTCAACCAAACATCCTTTGGACACCCTTCCCTATTACAAACTACATACTTCTGCTTCACATAACCACACTTTAATCGTTTCTGACAAGATAATCTAATACCAAAACCTGCTTCTGAAGAGTATTTCCTATAAATCTCAATGCATTCATCAAGACTATCATAAACAGTCCCCAATACTGGTAACACACTAGCAGAAACTCTAGGAACCCAATAAACTGATCCGCCAGGAGTGTCAATAAACTCATGATGAATAACAGCTTTAGGAGTTTTCAAACTATTAGAAGCTGAAAACAAAAGGTAATAGAACATATAGTAAATATCACTAGTGATACAATACATAACACAAAACAAAACAAAAATGTTAACAAGAAAAAATCAAAACATATCAAATATCACAAGTGATACAAACACATAACAAAGTAAACATGAAAAACTATCAAAATAACAAAGATATCCCAAGTGATATTACGCACATGGAGTTAACTAATAAGCAAATTAACTAATAAGCAAAATAATACTACAAAATAAGTAAAAATAACACAAAATAAGCAAAAATAAGTAAAAAAACTATCTATTTAAAGCAAAATCAACATGTTAAAAGCTAATTACACTAACATCTTAGTTAATAAGCAATATTAAACTATAATGAACAGCTAATCAATAAATTAAACTATAAAATAAGCAATATTACACTATAATAAGCAATTTCTCACAGCTTGTATTATCATCATGAGAACAAAATTAATCACATCCAATATTAATCGATCTGCTAACAGATACAACATGTAAATTACTAGCAGATACATCATCTTCTTCTGAGAGTGAACTTGCAGGTTGATTCAAATCGAAAACAGCCATAAGCGATAATGAATGATTGATGATGATGATGATAATGATCGATTGATTATGATGATAATTAAATGAACGATTAAAGATGATGATAATAACCGATTAATAATGATCGCAAAAAAATGATGAAGATCGGTGTAACCGATTATAACACCCCAATTTTGACAAATATAGCAGCGGAAGCTAATCTGGGGTATTACTTCATAGTACAACAGTCATAATAATAGAAAATGACTCATAAAGAGACGTTTTTGGAAAATTTAGTTATCATTCATTTATTCATCAGAGTTTTACAAAAAGAGAGATCCCAAATTCTAGAAACATAAAGTTTGAATGATAACAGTTTAGCCATCTTCAAGTCCGTGCCATGTGATGCTCAATTACCTGAGATAAACATGCTAAAAAGATCAACACAATGGTTGAGTGAAATTCATAGGTTTATGTTAAATAGTTTGAATACAAGTTTAATAGTGGGTTACGTTATTATACACCTATAAGTGTAATAATTACAATGAGTACAATTATTATAGAAAACAGTATTATTGCCCTTAGCTCATGGCACCGATACCTTAAGATAATCAATAATCATAAGAAATTGCCATAATGGGTGCCTTTGCCAAACACCCTCATAGTGATTTAAATGAAGTGCGTTTGGTTACTAGAAAGTACAGGTACACCAACGAGAAAGTTCAGTCCCAAATAGATCTATTCACAGCATTCGCGCTTACTCTGAAAAGTAATTAACGGTTCATGATAGTGGGGTCTTAATGGCAAAAGTAAGGACTTAGGCAATAATGCATCAGAATAGCATACAGTTGGAAAAATACTTGTATTCATGATTTATAGCATGTATCCCCCTCGCGGGTTTATGAAACATTTCAAAGATTTAAAATGCGAGGCTATGAACTCACCTTAACAGGGAAATCTGATTGATGGCAAAAGTATATCAAGTGAAAGTAACGGCCTCGTCACGCAACCTAGGGTAATATGTCAAGTCTTAGTGTGATGGTTTATGTTTCAAAACTTCATAAAGTTTAACGTATTACTTTGATTTATTAATTTATGGAAATATTGTATCACTGTTCGGGCTATCATAATCCAGAGGCCATGTAGTATCGTTTGAGGAGTCAGGGCACTTTAAATCGTAAACCCAGCAAACTCGTCAAAACAAATACCCAAATGGAACCCCTCACATGAAATTCCCTAGTAACGTGATACGATAAGATTTTAAGTTTCTTCAAAAGCTAGTCGATGATAAATTACGTTAAATATATAACGTAATTGTTTTATAATGCGTCGATCGATGATTAATAACGATTAATGTGTCGGGTTTTAATAAAATCGGGTTTTATAATATTAATATATATTTTTATAATTTATATAAAAATATTATATTTTATATTTTTAAGTTTATATATAAAGTATATATAATTTAAACCTTTAACTTTAGAACTTGGCAAAATATGTGCTTATAGTTATAACTTTAGAATAATGACATTTTCAGCCCCTCTAGTTAAAATTTTTAGAAAGTTGCGATATATACCCGTTGCATGGAAATATTTACAAATCATGTCTCAAAAAGCCATTGCAAGCTTATTTTAGGTTCCAAAATGAATATTTGCAGGTTTGCTTATTAGAATAAGCTAAAATAAGATGTTCTAACATAACAAAAGTTTAGAAAAAGGATTCGTTAGCTAGAAAATCAAAACGGGTCGTTTTTAGGGTTTTAATAAAAAACGCACGGGTTTGAAGATTCAAGGCTTTAAAAAGAGTTCGTATATGATCTTAAGAGTATTATGAACATTATAATACAGATTATAAGCTTATTGAACAAGATTTTGAGCTTACTTGAGCTAAAACAGGTCGAAATGGGGTTTTCGGGTTCGTACGCCGAGTAACGACTTCAAGGGTTCATTTTTCTTGATTCTTGGCTTCTATTCTGAGCTTAGGGACTTCACTTGATCCTTCTTGTTCTAATTTAAGATCCATTTTTGTGTTATTGATGAAATTTGAGATGTTGTTTGATTGAGGTGTGTATGTTTTGGCTTATATATAGTACTCAAAGAGCCTTTGTGCCTAAGTTTTGGTGTTTTGATTAGTGGTCAATATCTAGTTGAGGTGCCTAAGGGAAAGCTAGATGGGTGTTTAGGAAGAGCTAGAAAGTTAGCTAGATGAATGGTGGAAGTGGTGGGTGGGTCACAACTAACTCTAAGGGTGACAAGGAAGGTGTTTGTTTACTTGGTGGATGGGAGGTGAATAAGGTGCTATGTTAAATGTCGCTAGGGTGGCTGGTAGGTGATGTCTTGGTGATGCAAAGGAGGAGTGCTTGGTTGCTTTATATGGGTACAAATGAAAAATAAAGGGGTGATCGGTGGATTAGGATTTCATGCTAGGATGTTAGGGTTTTAAATTTAAGTTAGAGGTTGGATTTAGGATAGATTAGGGTTTAGGATTAAGTGTATGACTTCGATTAGGGTTTTAGGTATAACATCCTAACAAGAAGTTACATTAAGGTTTAAGGTTTTAGGTTTTTAGGGTTTTGGGTTTAAGGTGTCCTTTTTAGGTTTTTAAAGTGAAATTAGGGTTTTAGGGTTTAGGGTTTAAAACTAGGGTTTTAGAATGACTTAGGGTTTGGGTTTAGGTTTAGGGTTTATAAGTCATGCATTAAGTTCTTGTACCTTGTGCTAGAGTGGTGGTAAGAAACTAAAGTGGTTTAGGAGGTAAAATGACCTAGTTTGACTTTATTGCATTATTGACTTATACTTTGAGCCTTTAAATGTGTTGTACATTGACTTGTGCCTCGAGGAAAATTTATTCAAATATTGTGGCATGTTAACTTGTATACAATGCTTAAGGCTTGCACATTCATTTTATTGTATACATTACATATTATTAGGGTTTCGATGGTAAAACGTTAACGTTATGCTTGTTTGATATAACGTTTTGAACGTACGTTAAATGAATAATGTACTTGGTAAAAATGATATTAAGATATAGACTTGACATATTAGGATGTTTACATGATATAAACATAGATATAGATGTCATTGGTAAAGGTTGTGTGAGCTCGTTTACTTTAATGTTGCAAGTTACGTTGCATAATGGAAAGAATAAAAGCAGACAAATTTCCCTAAGTAGAAAAAATAAAGGTGATATATATTTATATTATATATATATATTCTATATATACTTATATTATTATATATATATAGTATAATATAATAGTATAGTATATATACTATATAATCAGATAATTAGATGGTTATTACAGTGCATCAAATTTAATAAGATGGATGTTACATTTGATGAAAATACTGGGTACGGGTTGTTATAGTCTCCCTCCCTTAAAAGAAATCTCGTCCTGAGATTTAGTTGGATGCCGGAGTGATGTTTGAAAACAGATGTGGATACTTGGCACGAATTTGATCTTCACGTTCCCATGTAAATTCTGGTCCTCTTTTAGAGTTCCATCTTACTTTGACTATAGGAATACGACTTTGCTTCAGTTGCTTGACTTCTCGATCCATGATCTCCATTGGTTCTTCCACAAAGTTGAGTTTGTCATCGAGTCGAAGCTCTTTCATTGGAATGACAAGGGATTCGTCAGATAAGCATTTCTTTAGATTAGAAACATGGAAAGTACTGTGGATATTACTGAGCTCTTCAGGAAGCTCAAGTTTATATGCCACTGGGCCAATCCGTTCAAGGATTTTAAAAGGTCCAATGTACCGAGGGTTAAGCTTTCCTCTTTTTCTGAATCGGATGACACCTTTACGAGGTGACACTTTTAACATAACACGATCTCCAACTTGAAATTGTAAAGGCTTTCGTCTTATATTGGCATAACTTCTCTGCCGGTCTCTTACAGCTTGCAAGCATTGTCGAATTTGCACTATCTTTTCAGTGGTTTCATGGATTATTTCTGGTCCCGTAAGTTGAACATCTCCAACTTCGGCCCAGCAAACAGGTGATCTGCACTTTCGACCATAAAGTGCCTCAAATGGTGCTGCCTTAATACTGGCATGGTAACTGTTATTGTAAGAAAATTCTACTAATGGTAAGTGTTTTTCCCATCCTTTTCCAAAATCTATAACATAGGTTCTAAGCATGTCTTTAAGTGTTTGGATGGTCCTTTCACTTTGCCCATCGGTTTCGGGATGATATGCCGTAGTCATGTCTAATTGAGTACCTAAAGCACTTTGTAATGATTGCCAGAATTTGGATGTGAAATGACTGTTATGATCCGAGATGATAGATATTAGCACTCCATGCCGGGAGACTATTTCCTTTTGGTACAATCTTGTAAGGGTTTCCATACTATCTGTCTCTCGAGTAGGGATGAAATGTGCGGATTTGGTTAGGCGATCGATAATGACCCAGATTGTGTCATGTCCATTTGAGGTTTTGGGTAGTTTTGTGATGAAATCCATTTTTATTCTCTCCTACTTCCACATAGGAATCTCCGGTTGTACCAGTAAGCCGGATGGCTTATGACATTCTGCTTTAACTCTAGAGCATGTTAAACATTTGCCAACATACTCATCGATGATTGCCTTCATATTAGGCCACCAATAGAGTTTCTTTAGATCATGATACATCTTGTCAGAACCAGGGTGAATGGAATACTTCGATTTATGGGACTCATGCATGATCAAGTCTCTCAGATTACCAAAGAGTGGTAACTAACTTTGATTCTTGATACATCGGGTTCCATCAGGACGTATTTTAAATGCTTTATCCATTCCTCATAGGTTCTTAGCTTTGAGGTTTTCTTCTTTGAGTGCTTCAGTTTGAGCTTTGAGAATTTCTGATGGTAAATTTGGATGAATGGTCATAACTAATGATCTAACTCGGAGTGGTTTGATTCGTTCCTTCTGGCTTAAGGCATCTGCTACGACATTTGCCTTTCTAGGATGGTAGCGAATTTCACAATCGTAATCTGCAAGCAATTCTAGCCAACGACGTTGTGATCAGTGAACAAAGTACATTTGGTGCCATACAGATAGTGTTTCTAAATTTTAAGAGCGAACACTACTGCTCCTAATTCAAGATCATGAGTGGTATAGTTTTCTTCATTAGGCTTAAGTTGTGGGATGCATGTAACATTCCGTATTTTCAGGTCATTTACAATACTATTTAATTTCACTATTTATTTTTTTCTCGTACGCGTTCGCTTTGCTCAAGACCTTGATGGGATGCATCACAATAAACAACAAAATCATCATTTCCTTCTGGTAATGCTAAGATTGGTGCTTCACAAAGCTTATGTTTTAGTATTTAACAAAGCGACTCTTGATCTTTGCGCCGTTATTCTTTCTTGTTTTTCTAGGTTAATTCAGTCAAAGACTTTGCAATCTTCGAAAAACCTTCAATGAATCTCTGGTAGTAGCCGACTAGTCCTAAGAATTGACGTATTTCTGTGGGTGTAGTAGGAGATGCCCAATTCTTAACTGCTTCAATCTTGGCGGGGTCAACATGAAGTCATTGACTATCAATTAAGTGTCCAAGAAATTGCACGATACGAATCCAGAATCAACTCTTGGATAACTTGGCATACAACTTCTATTTCTTGAGTATTTATAGGATTATTCTCAGTTGGAATTTGCTTGCTCGTCTTTGTTTACGAGAGTAGATAAGATATCATCGGATGAACTCTATTATAAATTTTTCCAATTATGGTTTACATTACGATCATAGATTCATGATTAAAGCAAGTGCGCGTTAGTTAACCCAAATGACATCACTGAAAATTTATATTTGTCCGTATCTTGTTCTGATAAGCAGTATTGGGAATATCTGCATCCCTGACTCTCAGTTGATGATAGGGGCCCTGATTTTAAGTCAATCTTCGAGTAGACACTCGAATTGAAGTTTGGTCAAAAAGTCATCGATACTGGGTAATGGGTAAACGATTTTTTACGCGTAAGTTTATTTCCAAACTTCCCGATATCGATACATCATTCATGAAAAGATCCGTCTTTCTTTTTTAACAAATATGAAGGGCTCCTCCAAGGTGAAGTTACTTGGTCGAAATAAAACCTCGGTCTGCCAACTCTTGAAGTTGGTTTGTTAGTTCTGCATTTTTGAAGGAGCTAATCGATAGGTGTTCGGGCTACAGTGTTGCCTCCTGGGATTAAAATCGATTTGAAATTCTACTTGACGAACGGGAGAAAGCCCAGGTAGATCTTTAAGAAAAACTTATGGGAATTCTCTGACTACCGGTATGTCTTCTAGTCGTTTCTCGTCCAACTTCTTTTCCATTATTTAGGCTACAAAAACTTGACATCCCCTGGATATATACCTTTCGGTTTTTATAACAGGTATGAGATTTTGTCGAGGTTTTTAATTTGTCACATCGAATGAATTAATGTTTTAACCAGTAGATGGGTTTTGTTAGAGAAGGTGGGACGAATTTTTCATCACAGATGCTCCTAGCTGATACTTGGGATAACCCAATATCCTAGTACCAATGACGAGTTTAAAAACTACCGAGTTTAATCGGCACATAAGATCAATTTTGAAAGGGTTGGTTTTAACAAGGTCAGGGGATTGCACCCTGAATAAACGGTGTTGTGCCTTTACTACAGTGTTGTCAGCCATTTCGATATGTAAAAGGTAATCTATTGTAATGGGGGAATATTTTGCTGAGAGGAAGTGATATGGATATGATGCTTTTTTCGGATCTCATAATCAAATATACATATAGATTAGATGTTGGTTTAGAAGGATAACATACCCGCTGACTAAGTTGGGTCTTGAGGAGCTTTCCTATCCCTTAGCATGTTGGATCTTCACTGGGCTTTGTTGTTGGTGGTCTTTCGGCAATGATTTTGCTTAAGCCCTTTCTATCTACAGGTATTGACAACGTAACTGTCACTGGTAGCCAGATTACTTCAAGTGGGACTAGCCCTTGGTTTCTGCCAGTTCTTAGTCAGATGGCCCACCTTTGTTGACAAAATATTACACTTAACATGTGCAAGGGTACTATGTGATGCTAGATGTGCATTTCTTACACAAGGGACGTTTTAGTATATTATTAATTTTTAGATGGGGTGGCAGCATAAGCCCTGAAGGTTTCTTGTCTTATGTTCTGTTATGGTTAGTGATTATTGTAGCGGTTGTTGGTGTTACGGTAGTTGTTGTTGTTGAAAGTTC
Organism: Tanacetum coccineum; assembly: GCA_026074375.1. Classification (NCBI taxonomy): domain Eukaryota; kingdom Viridiplantae; phylum Streptophyta; class Magnoliopsida; order Asterales; family Asteraceae; genus Tanacetum; species Tanacetum coccineum. Next base: position 33,327 of record BQNB010039124.1, on the reverse strand, counting down.
TTCTGTCGTCAACTTTCGTTTGTGATCACTTGATACTTGCACCAGAGTGTGCTTTGTTAAAAATGATCCATTTAGCCTATGGGCAATGTTATGGCGATTAGAGTTTGGAGGTTTAGAGGCGGTAACATTCCATTCAATACTTTGTGGCAATCCCCTGTATGAAAACGTCATAATTTCTTAGAATCTGGCACCATAGTGGGACACAAGGTTGCCAATTCCTGGAATCTTCTCACATATGTCTTGAGATCATTCCCCTTCATAGTCAGATGGTAAAATTCGTCTTCCATCTTCTGGACCTCAGTTCGGGGACAATACTTCTTTATCAAAAGCTTTTGAATCTCAACCCGGTAATCTTGCTAAGTTTCTTCTATCCCATTGGTTGGGCAAATATTTCCAACCAGGATAGAGCTTCTTCAGTTAAAATACCAGTAGCAAACTTTACTTGCAGTCTTCAGGTACTGTGCTAGGGAACAATACCCTAAAAAAAAAAAAAAAAAAAAAAAAAAAAAAAAAAAAAAAAAAAAAATATATAAAAAAAAAAAAAAAAAAAAAAATTCAGTTCTTTCAAACCAGCAGATGAGACCAATAGCGCCTTCCGTACCTTTGAAGTTGATAGGTTGGCAGCTCATGAACTCTTTGTAGCTACATTTTCTTACCACAGAAGCTTCTCTTGGTCTGGTGGTATATATAGTTTTTGCCATGTTTGCGGGCTTGTGCCTTCAGAGTGCGGTAACACTGTTAGCAACTAGTTTCCTGATGGCAGCCTGAGTCATGGCTGATGCTTCAGATGTTGACATCCTTTTGGGAGGCATTATATCAACATAAGGTAACACGTAATAAGAATGATATCACAAGTCTTAAAAAGATTAAAGTTTAAAAATAAACATTGCCACAATAGTGGATCGAATTCTTATATAATTCATATCAAATAGTATCTATGTTGTATTTAGAATCTTGGTATGAATCATAACGATGGAGACAGAGATGATGATGTAAGAGAAGTTGTTTTAGGATGGAATATATAGTATTATGAAAAAATAAGGTATAATGGTTTTTCCATTGTTTTTTATCATGAACCAAGTTGCCTTTGTACATCGTACATAGTCAAAAAATTTGACAAGTGGTGTTATTTATACCAACACATCCGTAGTAGGTTAAAAGCTATAACTAGTATCTAATCTAGTAGTCCGATGGTCCTTCCTGGCTGTTCTTGAGTTCATAGATTGCATTCAGAAGACTTTCCTTGTCTGCTTGGTGACGGACTTGGATTTCTTCAATGATTTGTTCTAGATTAGCAATCCTGAAGCGAGCCAGAGCAATCTTGTTGTTATTTCCCATTTGCTTTCTTTGAAGTTTAGTAATTCGAGCATGAGCCTTTTGGAGTTCAGCTTCTAGATTGTCGAAATCTTGTTGTATAATCACCCGACCTTTTCCGAGACCTTCTATTTTGTCTTCTATGTGCTCAATGCGGTCGAGAGAGAGTTCATCCAGGTGATTCAGGATTTCCTCAATTTGCTCCTCGTGACGTTCCAGACTTGTCTTACGAGAGCTTTCTCCCATCTCAAATTCTTGAGGTAGGGCAGAAGTAGAGGAGAATGATTGGTTATGGCCTTGTTTCTTAGGTGACAATAATTCCTCCAGAAGAAAGAATTCTTGAGGATTAAACATTAGAGATAGCATTGTAGATGGAGGCACAATAGTTGGTGGTGGAATAGGTGATTCTTTAGCATAGTATGCATGCATGACCTTCATATAGGGGTCATCATGAAAAAGTAAAAGAGTTGGTGAAACTATTAGAACTACACCAAATGAGTTATTTGAAGAGCTAGAATAAGTTTTTCCTAGTGAAGCTGGGACATAGTCCGGGGAAGCCGGGATATAGTCTGGAAAGTTGGAGGAAAAAGCATCCTCAATATCGGAAGTAGGATGGTTGGGAGAAGACATCACTCTGTTAACAACCCAACGGTAAATAACATAAGTCTTTTTAATTATAGTATAGTAGTTATGTATTCTTTACCTACTATTCGGGAGATGTAGTGGCAATGTAAGACTCTCTTTGATTGAAAAAAGAAAAGTAGTTATAGTTAAGGTTTCAACCTTGTTCTCTATAATCGTGGATCTGATACCAATCTATAACACCCCCATTTTTTACATATAGCAGCGGAAGCTAATTTGGGGTATTATTTCATAGTACAACAGTCCAATCATAGAAATATGCACTCGAAAGAGACAGTTTTTAATAGATATGTTATCTCATTCATTATTTTATCAGAGTTTTTATAAAAAGAGGTCCCAAAATGTACATGAAAACATAAAGTTTGAATGATAACAGTTTAGCCATCTTCAAGTCGTGCCACTCCGTTGCCTTAGATATTCAGTTACATGAGATTTAAATTCAAAAAGGTCAACACAATGGTTGAGTGAAATTCATAGGTTTTTAATAAATAGTGTGAATACAAGTCATCATAAGAGTGGGTTACGTTGTTATACACCCATAAGTGTAATAATTGCAATGAGTATAATTATTATGGAAAACAGTATTATTGCGTCTAAGCTCATGGCACTCAAACTGACTAGTGTATATATCAATAATGATATATATAAGATAATGGCCCCAGTGTAGGTAATTGCCAATTACCTATGAGTTTCAAATATAGTTAGTTTGGTTATCTATCAGGCTAACACAAAACGAGATTAGTCAATCCCAATTAGATCTATCCACTATTTTCTAGTTCACTCGCAAGTGATTAAATAAGGTCTATGATGGGTGGGGGTTCTTTTGGCTAATTGGACTTAGACACAGATGTGCAATAATATATCAGGATAGTATTTCATTTAGATAACATCCCATTGTATTTATGGTATATAGCAATATATCCTCTATTATGGGTTTATGAAATAGAAGATTTAAAAGTGAGGCTATGAACTCACCTTAACAGTATAGGGAAATATGATTGATGGCAAAAGTATATCATGTGATGTAACAGATTCATCACGCTATGGGGTGATATGTCAAGTCTCTAGTGTGATGTCTATGATTTTAAATTTCATAAAGTATACGTTATTCTTTGATTTATTAAATTATGGATATATTGTTTCGCTGTTTGGGCTTTCATAATCCAGAGGCCACTGTAGTATCGTTTGAGGATGCTAGGGACTTTAAATCGTAAACCACAACAAAATAGTCATAAATGAAAAGTCAAATGAAACCATTCATTTGAAATTTCTCTATGTAACTGATACGATAAGATTTTATGTTTTTAAAAAAAGTTCGTTGATGATAAAATCTATGTTAATATATAACGAAATAATGCGTCGATTTTATGAATAATAACGATATAATATGTCGGGTTTTATAAAATCGTGTTTTATATTATTTTATATATTTTTTTATTTAATTTATTTATTATAAAACATATTTTATTTTATATTGTTTCAAGTTTACTAAATTGGCTAAATTTATACCCTTGGTTTATAACTTTTACAACTTTAGTCCTTTATATATAAAAGTTATATGTATATTTAAACCTTGAAACTTTGAAAACTTGGACAAATTAGTCCTTATAGTTATATACTTTGAATATATGGACATTTTCAGCACCCTTTAGTTATAAATTTCAGAAAGTTATTATATTTACAACTATGCTTGGAATATTTGCATAACAAGATCCAAAAAAGCCATGCAAGCTTATTTTAAGATTCCAAATGATATTTTCAGAATTATATCCTTATTAAAAATAAGGTAAAATAATGATGTTCTAAGAATAGAAATAGTTCAGGAAAAAAGGATTCGTTAACAATGAAAATTAAAAAAGGGTCGTTTTTAAAGTTTTACAAAAAATGCATTGGGTTTTGAGGATTCAAGGCTTCAAAAAAGAGTTTATATATGATCTTAAGAGTATTATGAACATTCTAATACAGATTATAAGATTATTGAACAAGAACTAAGCTTACTTGAGCTAGAAATGGGTCGAAATGGGGTTTTCGGGTTCGTACGCCTAGTAACGACTTCAAGGGCTCCTTTTTCTTGATTCTTGGCTTCTATTTTGAGCTTAGGGGATCTTTTTATGTCTTCCTTGGCTGTGCTTGAAATCACCAGTTATGTGTGTAATGACAGCATTTTGAGGTAAGTGTTTTGATAGGCTTACATTATCATGTTATTGAAGGTGGGGAGCTTCCCTATTCAGGTCAGGGATTCGGCTTATTTATAAGGGCTCAAGACCCTTGTAGGATAAGTTTGAGCTTGAGCTAAGGACCTAAGGCGTGTAGGGGATTACTCAGGGATGGACTGAGGGAAAAGTATGGTGGGCTAGGAAGGTAGCTTATTTCAAGGTGGATGGAGGTTGGAGGGGTTTATGTAGGTTCGGGCTAGAAAGAGTGGTGGCAAGTAGGGGACAAAGGCCTCCTTGGTGGTGAAGGGTTGTGATAGAGGTGATTTGTAAGCTGCTTGGTATTTAATAGGTGGAGGTATGGAGTCGCTTGGTACTTACTTGGGTTTAAAATAGGTAAAAATGAAGTAAAAAGGGTGCCGGGTTGGTTTAGGGTTTTGGGTTAGGATTTTTGGTTTTAATTTGAGTTAGGATTAGGGTTTAAGATAGTATAAGGTTTAGGATTAGTGTTAGGATTAAGGTTTTAGGTTTAGGATTAAGGTTTAGGGTTTAGTTTTAAGTTTTATGGCTTAGTTTTAAGTTTAAAGTAAAATTAGGGGTTTAAGGTTTTGTTTAGGGTTTAGGATGAATTAAGTTTTAGATTTAGGGTTTAGATATTGTGAATTAAGTGCTTGTACCTTGTGTTAAAGTGGTAGTAAGAAACTAAAATGAATTTGGAGGTAAAATGACTTAGTCTAACTTTCTTGCATTACTGACTTGTATATTAAGCTTTAGAAAGTTATAACTTGATTTAGGAGAGAAAAGATATTCAAATGTGGTGCTATGATACTTGTACACATGTTTTAAAGGCTTGCACATTCATTTTATATGTATACATTACATATAATTAGGGTTTTGATATAAATGTTAACGTTTAATGCTTGTTTTGATATAACATTTTGAAAAGTAAGTTAAATGAATAATGTGCGGGGGGGGGGAGGAGGAGCGGGGGGGGTTTAGGCGGCGAGGTTGGTAAAAACAATGATATTAAGATATAGACATTGAATATTAGGAATGTTTAATGATTTTAAAATAGATATAGATTGGCATTGACTAGAGGTTGCGTGAGCTAGATTACTTTAGAGATGCAAGTTACGTTGCATAATGAGATAAGCAAAAATTTCTTGTAAGGAAGTGATAGTTTTTATAATAGATGGTTATTACAGTGCTCTATCTTAATTTAAATAGTTAGATATCTTACATTGAAAATTTTGCGGGGTGTTATACTCCCCCTTTTGTAGAATTCAAAAAGGCATCGTGAGGATTGCTAGTAAATATCAACATAATAAATGCTCACTTTGATGTGTGCTCCAATAGTTCAGAGGGCACAAATGAATCGAGCTATGGTTTCTTGGATACAAAAAACGTCGTAGAACAATACAAATATTTCTAGAATGTAGCAAGAAGGAGAAAAAATATGAAAGTGCAAGCAAAACATCAAAACAAAAGTATACTTCATTCATTTAGAGACAATGTGTAAGTGGAACAACACACAAGCAATTCATACAAAAAAAAAACAAATATGCTTTAGGAGCATATTAATACATCAAGAAAATCCTAAATAGCCATAGAAGGATTTTTGACTTGCTTGCGACACAAAAGGGTTTGACGATTATTTGTAGGCATATTATGAGATTAGTTGTTTGTTGATGGAGAGTTTGGAGCGGAGGCGGTTGTGGAAGGGTAATCTCTTTGAACCCTAGGTGGTGGATGAGGTCGAGTGAGGAGGAATTCAATCCAATTGATATCCTCACTTAAAGCAAGAAATTGTTTTTGGGTGAAGATGCAACAAGGGCAATACCCAACATGGGTTTCAACTTGGTTGATGTTGAGGGTGTGTGGTAAGTTTGGAGAGTAAGGTAATGAGGAATTGTTGTTTTGTTGTTGTTGGGAGAGATGCATGGCTAGAAGGTTTGATAGGTCTTGAAGTTGATTAATGTCATCAACAAGGCTTTCTCTACTTGGAGATAGAGGTGATGTGTGTTGAGTTTGGTTGTCACATTGAGGTGGAACTTGAGTGTGAGTTTCATGTGAGTTGATGGGTGAGATGGGGAATGGAGGGTGTGAGACAACTTGTGGTGATGTGAAAGTGTCCTTAATGCAAGGATTTGGTAATGTTTGATTGGGGTGATTGTTTTCTTGAGATGGTTCATGATGAGGAGTTAGTGGTTTTGGTATGGGTGAAGTTGTATTGAGCACATTTGAGGAGTTGCAAATGCTTGGTTTCTTCCTCCAAATGGGTTTCACACTCATTTTGGCTACCCTTGATGGTTTGGATGTGGGTTTGTTAGGAGATGTCATTGGTGAGGATGATTGTGATGAAGATGAATGAGGATGTATTTATAGTGGAGGAAAGGTTTAATTTAGGAAGAATGGACATTCAAAGGATCAAATCCAAGAAATGTTTGTGAATTTAGGGAAACAGTAGCTAAGTCTAGAGGGTATTTGGTAAAAAGGAAAAAAAATACTGTTTTACCCGTGTTATACTAGGGCGGTCCCCTTAAAGATAAGGGGGCCGCCCGTTATGAATTAAGGGGGCCGCCCTCTGGCATTTCCCAGATTTCCTAAAATTCGATTTTTCTCAAAATTTTGTGTGAGGGTTTCTGTTTTGGAAGTTAATTTTGCAGCAAGTCCATCCTTTTATGGCAATTAAGATTTTTAGCACATAGCAATTAAGCATTCAACATTTTACATATGTAGGATAACCTATTTCACATAATTTTAGCATATAATCATATATGAGTTGAGTGAAGAGCACTAGATATAATGCACAATTTTTTTTATCATGGTAGAGGGTTAAGTTAAAAAGGAAACAAACTTTTGTGCAAATACTAGTGTGTGCCTAAGTGCGACAAATGTGGAGTAGCAATTATTTCGACACTAATACATGCAAAACCTAAGAAATAATCCAAATGCTCCTTGATTTAGTTTTGCTCAACCAAGATTGTCGAAGATATATATTAGATTATATATTTTTGACAACAAGTAAGAGACCATTATGCATATGAAAAAAAAATGTTTTTAGCATATTTCAACAATATATGAAAATTAATTTTCATGTGATCCTAGATATGAGAAAGACTTTCTTTAGAAAATAATGGATTAGGACTATTGTATATATATATGTATAATGAAATATGTATTAGGAAAAGGTTTGCTTATATGTTTTTCCCAATCTTGTGTTTTTGTGCAAAACAGAAGCCTAGACACAGAGAAAAAAAAGAATTTTTTTTAGTGGGAGGTCCCCTTAATGTCTGGGCGGTCCCCTTAAAATTAAGGAGGCCGCCCTTTATAAATTAATGGGGCCGCCGTCTAAGAAAAAAAAATTCTCAGATTTCTGACAAATAGTTCATTTTTAATTTTCAGTGCTGAAAACTTAGTCAATTTGTTCCATCATTCATAGACCTAGGCGTAAGTAGTTAAATGGTTCATGTTTAAGTGGTTTAGTTAAGATATCGGCTATGTTGTCTTCCGATGAGACATTTTCTATATATATATTCCCTTTTTGAACATTATCAAGGAGGAAGTGGTGGCGAATTTCTATGTGTTTTGTTCGTGAGTGTTGAATGGGATTCTTACTTAAGTCTAAAGCCCCTTTGTTATCACACATTATTGGAATATCGTCTAACCTAATGCCATAGTCTACGAGAGCTTGTTTCATCCATAGTGCTTCAGTGGGAGGTCCTCTTAATGTCTGGGCGGTCCCCTTAAAATAAAGGGGGCCGTCGTCTGAGAAAAAAAATTTTCTCAGATTTTTGAAGAAAGAGACCTCAACATTGGGGAGATTGTTAGCCTTAATTATATTAAGTCAAACAAGAATGTTATCGGTCTTAGAAAGTCAAACTAGGTCTTGTATTGTAATAGGCTAGTCGGGTTCAACGGGCTTGGATTGTAATCTAATATTGTCCGTGTTTCGGGCTCAAAGCCCAAGTTTAGCCAAGCCCGGCCCGTTAAGAAAGCCCATGAGCCAACTAGAAGGCTAGGGTATAAATATCCCTTCACCACACTTGGTGAAGGGTGTTGGTTACATTTCACTTCACTTGTAACTTTCCCATTCTCTCTCTAATCTAGTTTCTCTCTCTACTTTCTCTCTCTAAGATTTCTTACTTTCTAGCATCTTGGTATAGAACATAGTTGTGTAATGGATTAAATACATGGGATAACATGTGGTATCAGAGCTAAAGGGGTGTTTAGTGATTGAATTTCGTGGGTTTATTGGTTTGTTTTTTCTTTGGTTCGAAATAAAGAAAAAAGGCAAGAAAAAAATCAACTTTGATCTTTGTTTCGTGGTTAAAAGTGTTAAAGACTTGTACTTTTGGGCTTAGATCACTTCCTTGCATCATTACTAAGTGGTTTTAACATCATTTCGTAGCTTACAAGAAAGTTTGAAGATTTTTTCTTGGCTGCGTTTTGACTATCTGAAGGGGTGTTCGTCGTTGCGTTTTGATTAGAGTCATTGCGTTTTGATTAGCTTCGTTGCGTTTTGACTAGTATCATTGCGTTTTGATAAGACTCGCTGCGTTTTGACAAAAGTCATTGCGTTTTAATTAGCTTCGTTGCGTTTTGACTAGTATCATTGCGTTTTGATAAGATTCGTTGCGTTTTGATCTCAAGTCATTGCGTTTTGTCACTGCGTTTTGATATTTTTTTTTGTTGCGTTTTGACTCCACAGGTTGCGTTTTGAAGACCATCATTGCGTTTTGACTAGACGTTACTCTGCCCAATTAATTTATTGATTGCGTTTTGACCAAGATTCGTTGCGTTTTGACCAACAATCGTTGCGTTTTGACCAAGACTCGTTGCGTTTTGACCAATTGCGTTTTGACCAAGTTTCATTGCGTTTTGATCAAGAAAAGTGATTGCGTCATAAAAATCAAACTAGTGTGATTGGAGTATTGTAGATTCTAAGATAATATCTCTTATATATTGAGTTATAGTCTTGAAGCTAAACAAATAAGAATCAACTTTCATTGTCATTACGAAAATTGTCAATTAGATTCAATAAGATATCAATCATAATATTTAATCTGAATTGATATAATCTCGAAATTCTTTCTTGACACTACGAACATCATTTAAAAGAAAAATAAAATGAACATTTAAATAGTGTGTTCCATTAATCCAAAATTCGTTGTAGGGTGAGTTGATGGATAATAATGAATAGTTAATTTCTATTCCAAGAGTGTCGTAAAATTTTATTGTGCGAAAAAACTATTTGTGTTTGTATAATATACATAGTTTTTGAACATTTATGAGTATATATTTGAGTTTTCTAACAAACTTTTTTTAACAAACACCACATATTTTATAAAATAACTATATGTTCTTTAGAAAAATATAATTATTTTGGTGTGTTGTTAGAACCATGCAAGCACAAACATTTCTTTTTCTTAGTTTACTGATTATTAATTACAATTTTTTCTTTTGTTTAACCAACCCAATGGTAAACAAAACAAGACTTAAAACTTGATACACTACCCTAACACGACTAAATGAATAGCTTTGACATAGTAATGTTGACTTAAAGAGTCAAATTAAGCTAAATCCAAACACTCCCTAACTAATGCTGTCAAAACTAGATTGAGCTTAAAATCTGTCTAAAAGCTAAAACAGCTTAAGCCTTTTATCCACTTCTACTCTAAATGACCTAATTAAGCTATTTAAGCTATAAATCCCACAGCTTATTAGTGAAAATAAGCTAGTTACTCTACTAGCTTATACTACCTACTTTGACAGAATTTAAGGAATGAAAGCTAGAAATGATTATAACTAAAACAGCTTAAAGCTAAAACACCTATAGGCTAATTAAACTAAATGAAACAGGATTAACATGAGAATTCACAAAAATAAGCAATTTGAATTAAACTATGAAAATACTAAAATGAAATTTAGAAAGTGAACCTGAATTTTTTTGTAGTCTAAGAACCAAAGCCACTCTTGAAGAGTGAGTGGCTTAAAAATCAAACACCTAAGTGGCACCTTGCCTCTAAACCTGAGCAACAAGCTCAATAAGCTCTTGACAGCTTATAACTCTTTGTAGCTTCAAAGTGAACTCAAAACACCTCAAGTAATCATGATTTAGATGTAAAATGATTAGATTGAGTAAATGAATTACTTAAACACAAAATTTGACTTAATTTGAGCTTATGAACAGTAATAAGCTCAAATGAGCTTATTGAGAGCTTATTGAGTGAAAATGTCTTATTATTGAAAACTAAGAACACTTAAACTTGAAAACTGAAATGATATTACTCAAATGATGGAGTACAAGTTTAGAGAATAAACGTACAAGTGCTTAAAGCTGCTGTCTAAAAGACTTGAAAGAAAATTGCTTAAAATGAGAAAATACAAACTGAAAATTGAAAACAAAAACAACAACTGAAAAAATGAGACCTACAAGTCCTATTTATAGAGGATTGAAGAAGAGAGGAGAGAATTTCTTGAAGCTTCCATTTAATCTCAGCCCTTGATTAATTTCGAACAATTTGTAGCCGTTTGATGAGAAAAGTGATGTGTTCGAACCAATCAATGGTTGACACGTGGTCGATTTGATGTAGAGAGGAGGGAATTATATAAGGTTGGAAGCTGTAGAGGAGCGGGGAAGGGCTTTGGTGAAGTTGGGTTTGTTGGGCAAAAAGGGCGGGAAATGCTGTTATGGTGGTTAGAGGGAGTTTTAAGCCGCGCTGTCTGTTTGAATGTTTGAGCGAATTGCAAGAATGGTCCTTGTGTTTCACCCGCCCTTTTCTAGTGTAAAAGAAAGTTTCAAATTGACAGCTTTGGCCCTTGTGTTTGTTGTTCCTTTCTTTCCCTTTTATAAAACAACTTTCCACTTAATGCAAATTTGGTCCCTTGATCTTCAAACTTTTAAATAAGCCTTTAAACATTGAAGACTTGTTAAAATTGGTCCCTTGTTCTTTCTTATTTTGGCTTTCTTTCTTTCCTGCTGTATCATGCTGATCCGGCTTTGATCTTTGGCTTCATCTTTTACTCTTGACTTGACTTTTCCCGTTTCTTGTCGGTTTTTGACTGATTTTTCTTCTTTTTGTCCTTTTTATCCTTTCCTGCACAATAGACACAAAAGCACACATTTTTCTATTCTTTTGGCATTTTCTGGCTTTTATTTGGCAAAATCCCGGGTATTTAATATATACAATTTAGCATTTATCAAAATTCCCCAAACTAAAGGATTGCCGTGTCCTCACGCAATGTTATCAAGTGTACACTTTGTAAACTAACAAGTTTCCAAAATGCCCTTGTTTTCACCTTTTATGAATCACCTTTTTAAACAACTTAAGCTTTTCTCAACATTTAATCTCTTGAAACACATTAATGGCAATCATTGCAACTTTGCAACTTTTAGGCTCATTGAAATAGGCTACTCCCGATTAATAGAGCACAAAAGAGGAAAATTCGTCATCCTTGACTTTTCACTAGACTAAACAAAGCTATTAAACAAGATCATTGTCAATATAAGTCCAAATGATTAAGCTCTTATACTTACAACTTGTGAACTTTTCACTCCCAGGAATAAATTAATGATTAAGATGTGTGCACTCTTTTTAACTCAACCATAGATCAATTTATCTTCATAGTTGAAATTCATCTAAGCTTTACAAATAAGCCTTGTGAGCTCAAATGTTAATAACATAGATAAATCTCGACTCAAAGCTAAAAGAGATTAGGAAACAAAACTTATAAATTGATTTGAGAAAATGAAATTTTTAACCATTCTTTTTCAAATGGCATACTCGGTAGAACTTCTTTTATTAAGAAATCTACAAAACACTAAAATGAAAGAATCATGATAGAAGATCAGTGATTAGCTGAATATTTAGAGAGAGAAGTTATGTTGATGAATGCCTAAACCAAGAGAAATGAGTTGGTATTTATAGGCATGAAGGTTACTGTAGCCCGGTTCTGCCGGTGCCATTGGCGAATGGAACCGGCAACCAAAATCAATGGCACCGGCCTACAGTAACCAAATCCGAATTTTAAATTACAAAATCTTAGAAGATCATAGGTAATCTTGCTAGATTGTTTTCAGATTTGGTAAGAAAGAGGTCTTTTATTAGTTTTGAAATATTTAAAGGTTTTTGTAAATATTCTCTAATAAAGTGGTTAAAATGTGAAAGGTATACATTTTTATTCTAAGAATATATTTAAGTGAAGAGTTTGTTTATGAGAGAAGCGGGGTTAGAAAACTATTGGTTTAGAACTTATGACTTTTGTTGTTTTGATAAGTTTATGTTTTGTTATTAAACAAAACAAAGAAAGATCGTAAAATATAAATAAACGTTTTTACGGTTTATCTGTATTAACAATCACATCACTTCCAGCTCATATCCAACTCATCCTCTTATCTTAACATTCAAATTCAAAAGTTGAATTGGAAACCTTAGGCTCCAATCCATCACATCATGCAGACTCATGACAACTTACATACAACCCTTATCCTTTCAATTTGAATTTAAAATTCAAATCCTCACCCTTACCACATCCACACTTCCTCTCAAAGCAAAAGAATATTCCTTTGGTATATTCTTTATTTTCTAACTATGCTAACTCACTCTCTTAACCATGGTTAGTTTCTAACCAATCTAATTACATGCGAGGAATAACCAAACATACTCTTTGTCCAATGGTTCTTTCCTATCTCCTTTGAATTGGACAAACACCCCTAAATCTTCTTTTCAACACATCACAAACGATTTTATCAAACGGCTATTTAAGTTGGTTGACCTTAAGTGTAAGAATAGTGGAAAGGTCAAATCGTGAAGTACAATTGGAGGTTTTACAAGAACGTGTATTTAAAACGCCAAAAACCCGAAAAACCCAAGACGAGCTTCTGATGCGCTGGCCACGCGCGTGGGGCCGCTGGGCTCGAATTGGGTTTTCTTTTTTGGTCTATAAATACCCCTTGGCTCTTGTATTCTTCAACTCTTGCCATTCTTTCTTTCCTATCTTTTCTCTTATCATATCCTCTAAGTCTAACATCTCTTGTATTCTAATATTCTCTTCTATCATCTATTGAATATAACACGTCTCCGCAAGAGAGACACACAAGTACCTAAACCACACTTGTGTGTTGTTAGTCGAGAGTCTTCTTTCGCATACCCTTTCAATTAGAATCGAGTCTCTAGGTTAGGTTAGGACTTGATTTGAAACAATCAACTATCTTTCAATTTGGTTGTAAGGGAAGTTTTGTATCTTAGTGATCAAACCTAGATCATTGGGTGATCTAGTTGGGGTTTTAGTATACTTCCAAGGGGAAGTTCTTAGTGGTTCTAGTTGATCTTAGTGATCCTAGAAGAAAAGTCAAATCACGGGTTCTTAGGGGTGGATTTCGAGGGCGGAATACCGCAGGGAGTAGCTCTTCATAGTGAGCGTCGATCTTAGTGCATATCGGTTGATGAAGTTGTAATACAGTTTATAGTCCACCATAAGGATTATACTAGAGTACTTGTATATGTGTTGTGGATTCGCAACTAGACGTACAGATGGTCTAAACCCCTATCCCGAACCAGTATATATCGTGGTATCTTTCTCTTTCTCTATCTACTTATTGTTCATATTGCTAAGTAGATCACTACACCACTCGGTTCCTTTAAAACTTGAAGTTTTATAGACTTCAAAGAAGTCAAGAAGACTGTATTCCCTCTACGTTTTACAGGTATAATTATTTTAGAAATGGTGTTCAACAAATTACTTTAATGGGTTACTGAACTTTCTCTTTTATCATTTTGGTTTCTCATTTCAAGTTTGTATATGGTTTTACTTGTTGGTCAAGAGTTTTACGTATTACATGTGGTAAGTTATAAATTACTATTAAATTTGTGAAATACTCTATATTGTTAAGTGCATCTTATTATTTAATTTTGAGAAGCTCATTACTAATTTCAGTTTTGGATTACACATATTGATAAAAATTACATATAAAGGGTATATGTGTAAATGTGTGTTAATTTACTTTCCTGTCCTTACCACTTAAGAACATGAATGTGTGAACTTTTTTTTTGATTTTCTTTCATTTTCTTTCATCTCGAGAACACAAAAAAAAGTTTACTTTCCTTTCTTTCCTCTTCCGGTCATTTCATTTCATTTCTTTTCTCTTGTATATGACCCCGAGAACGCAACATAAGTGATTTGAAACCGAGATAAAAACTTACGACTAATAACTTGTTTGCATAAACTTTTACGTAGTATGAAGTTATATTTGTTATTATCAAAACATAAATATCGTAAAATATAAATATCGTGTTTACGCGAATATTTGTATTAAAAGAAATATATGGAGCAAAGTATTTGCGAAAGCGTACTTAAACTTATGTGAAAAAACTTTATCGGTCTCACGAAGAAAAGCACCGGTTCTCGGGAATTTTAGGAAGCCTTTATTGTATGGATAGGGAGTGGTTCGGTTGTCCAAATGCATATGCGATATTGTAAACGCAACCATGGTTCAAATCCGTTCATTTTACTAGAAGTTGTTGCATCAAAAGACTTATAGATATGACATGCTTTCTATGGTGTTTTGGGGCAAATAAAGACACCAATTGCCTATATTTAAAAAATCTCAAAGACGAAGAAGCACCAGAGGTTCAGTTTGTGGCTAACGACGTAAGTTAATATGGGGATATATCATGTTGACGAAATATATCCAAAAAGGTTGGCACTTGTTAAGTCAATTTCACATCCAAGCGACGATGACCACAAGAGAATACAATATAAGCGAATGCATGAAGCGGAAACAAAAGATGTAGAACGAGTGTATGATGTTCTAAAAAAAAGGCTATATTAGCCAAACCCCCACGTACGATGTCTATTGAGCATGGTTCTAAAATGCGCGCAAAGGCCACACAAAGGCGCGAGGCGTGACCTTCACGCCACGCAATAGACCAAGGCTTGGGCTTAAGGCTTGACGTGAGATGAGGAGTGAAAAAACGTGATAAGACGCGATAAAACGTGATGTGTGGAGGCTTTTTTGAATTCAAGTTCGATAAAAATCGTATTTTTATATAGAAATGAAAAAAATTACATGCAAAGATAGTTTCTTGACTTTATTCCTTATGTATGACACATTTTGTAAACTCAATTTATTTGTAATATGCTATAAATATATAAATTTATAAATATTTTTCATATTTTGTGCCGCCTTAAGTTACACCTTAAAAGCGCCATGACTCGTCATAACTCGTAAAAACGTGAAGCTTGACCATGCCGCCATGCCACGCCTCACGCTATTTATAACCTTGATATTGAGGGCTCACGCCGACTCCATAGAGCGTAACCAGTAGGAACAAACAAAACTCAAACTGTTAACGCAACTTCACACTAACCAAGAAAACACAAACACTTTACTTGGGCCCAGGGGTGGCAATTTCTGACCCGACACGAAACCCGACCTGAAACCGACACGAAAATTAACAGGTTTTGGTTGAGTCTAAATATATTTGGGTCAGGTTTGGGTTGACCATATATCATGGTTCTAAAAGGCGCGCAAAGGCCTCGCAAAGGCGCGAGGCGTGACCTCCACGCCACGCAATAGACCAAGGCTTGGGCTTAAGGCTTGACGTGAGATGAGGAGTGAAAAAACGTGATAAGACGCGATAAAACGTGATGCGTGGAGGCTTTTTTGAATTCAATTTCGATAAAAATCGTATTTTTATATAGAAATGAAAAAGATTACATGCAAAGATAGTTTCTTGACTTTATTCCTTATGTATGACACTTTTTGTAAACTCAATATATTTGTAATATGATATAAATATATAAATTTATAAATATTTTCATATTTTGTGCCGCCTTAAGTCACGCCTTAAAAACGCCATGACTCGCCATGGCTCGCAAAGGCGTGAGGCTTGGCCATGCCGCCACGCCACGCCTCACGCTATTTATAACCTTGATATTAAGGGCTCACGCCGACTCATAGAGCGTAACCAGTAGGAACAAACAAAACTCAAACTGTTAACGCAACTTCACACTAACCAAGAAAACACAAACACTTTACTTGGGCCCATAACACACCACGAGTTCACCACACCACCCATTAACCCAATCAACGGCCACAACACCCCCACATCATCACCCGAAACAAAACAAATACACAAAACACACTCCCTTTTTCATTTTCATCTCATTTCCCATCTTCAACAACCAACCACCATGGCCACCACCTTAATCCGCCGAGCCATAACCCGAATCCAAACACCCCCACCCACCCTCACCCTCCTCCTCCGTCACCACGCCTCAGAGCCCCAAACCAAACACTCCACTCCAACCTCCACCTCCTCACCCTCCCTCAAAACCTTCCAAATCTACAGATGGAACCCTGACTCACCATCCAAACCCGACCTCAAATCCTACCAAATCGATCTCAAAAACTGCGGCCCAATGGTCCTAGACGCCTTAATCAAAATCAAAAACGAAATAGACCCTACCCTCACTTTCCGCAGATCATGCCGTGAAGGAATATGCGGATCATGTGCCATGAATATTGACGGATGTAACGGACTTGCGTGCTTGACGAAGATAACGGAGGAGAAGGAAAGTATGATTACGCCTTTGCCGCATATGTTTGTTATAAAGGATTTGGTTGTGGATATGACTAATTTTTATAATCAGTATAAGAGTATTGAGCCTTGGTTGAAAAGGAAGGGGAAAGTGGGAGGGGAGGATGGGAAGGAGGTTTATCAGAGTAAGAAGGATCGGGAGAAGCTGGATGGGATGTATGAGTGTATTTTGTGCGCGTGTTGTAGTACGTCTTGTCCGAGTTATTGGTGGAATCCTGAGACGTATCTAGGTCCTGCTGCGTTGCTTCATGCTAATCGGTATATGTCTTTTCGTTTCGTTTTATATAACTGACTTCGATCAAATGTTAAATATTAGAAGTTAGGCGAATCCTATGTATTTTTCATGCCGTGCAGGTCAAATACGCTGCTAAAACTACTTTTCATCGTTTTCACTTCAAATCACTTTCGCAACTAATTGGGATGCATCTAATTCAAGTCGATGCATCTCAATTGTGTTGTGATTATACTCATTCTTCTCATTTTATGTTTTCTTCTTACTGGATCCGTGCCCTTATATAATTGGTGTATTTAGTTTATGTTATTAGTTTGAATTAGTTTATTGATGAGCAATTTGTGGAAGTAATGGTAAATGGACTGGTAAATTTGTTAGTAAAACAAATCGAGAGGAGAGGTGCTGAAATGAGCATATCACATAGGGATTTACAAAAACGCGCTCCTTAGCATACGTTAGTACGGATTATAGTACTTTTTTAGGGGAAATTACACGGTTTGCTAGGTTGCTTTAACTGAACTTTAGTTTTTCAAATTAAGTTAGAAAGTTTTTGAACAAGTGTTTTTGGTCATACTGATCTGCGTCATGCTAATTGGTATGATTTTTGCTGTTTATCTTAAAACTTTGGATATAAAGTAACTCAAATATTTTGTGATTTGATTTCATAAGCTGTTTATATCCAACACGTGTGACGATAAACAAAAACACGTTATATAGGCAGATCATACACTGGCTCAGTACAATCAGCGAGTCAATCTTGTTATCGTATGTGCTTTAACAGTTTTGGGGATGTAGTTTAGGATCATTTTATTACATGAATATGTCCTAACATTTTTACGTGATGATTGCAATCAGACTCCAATTGCAATCAATTTACTGAACTTTTTGTCACATAAAGCTGATGTCTTAAATCAGTTGGAACTAGGACCAGATCTTTTGATTTTAAAACCTTGTGTCAAAAAGTTATCATTTTAGCTACTTAGGTTGAAATTTAGCTTTGGAGAAATTTAGAATGTTGGTTGTTCTGCTGAAAAATGAAATGCATCTTCTGAGAAATTAGTTATAGGTACTGTAGACATCAAGAGTGGTATACAAGAGTGGTTTGATTTTTTGATATGAATTTTAGAGTCCCCTTATAAGGTTTTAGGAATGGCTTGTCACTACACTTTTATATCTGTAAAATTAAACTTGGGAGGTTATTAACTTTGTTTGATGAGTGGCTAATCAAAGAATAAAAATGGAAGTGAAATTCTGTCTCTGTTTGTATTTGGTGTATATAATTGGCTAATTGCTAGGTTGTTTTTAACCGACACTTGAACAGGGATAAACAAAAATAAAAGTGGATTACTTAAAACTGAAACTGTATAGGTCATCGATCATTGAGAAGGTTACACTAAGGTTACTCGAGTTTTGAACAGCACCTCATGGACTTCATGGCGTCTCAGTTTTATATATTAATGGATTTTATGAGTGCCCTTTTTTGTGTCTAAGTTGGCGTAAAAGAGAAGTGTACTTCGCTGGGTTTCTTAAATTGGGCAGAAACAAGCATGGTTTAGTCTGTTTTATATGCTCTTAATGCCTTCGTATCCATTATCATGTTTCATACCACACATGGATATCTGGTCAATCGCATGGATACTTGGTGGACAATGATGTGAAAAAATGTGAAAAAAATGATTTTTTTAATCAGTTGGATTTGTATCTTGTTTTGGATTTCAGAAACCTTATATCCAAAATCATCATGCTAAGCTAGTTAAGTAGACTGTTCTTCTGCTAAATGAATCCACTAAATGAAAGTTGATCCCACATTCATTAATTGTTAGCTTTTAAAGCTAAAGCTTAAATGTAGATTTAGAAATGCTTATATTGGCAGACATTGGTTTCCTTATGTCGTTTATAGGATGATAGGAATAAGCTGTACACATATAACGTCTGGTATCATTTATATTATGATATACTTTGAGTCATTGAGTTTCTGTATGAGTTTTTAGGAATGGCTTGCTAGGAAATTTGATAACACTTGGCTTAATAACTGGAACATTAATTCTAAAGTAAATTAGATAGTATTTCTTCTTCATTGAATTTGAATATAACTGCTTTTGTTTAGTAAAAGCTAACATAAATGTAAAATTGAAAAAACTATAAGTAAGAACAAACAATATACGTGGTTCAGCCTCAGTCTTGTATATTAGTCACGATATAGGCCTAAATTCCACTGAGGCTCCTCAGACTCCTGCTTCTTGGCGGCCGTTTGTTCGCCTAGCAAGGTTTTGTTTTAGATCTAAAAATACTTTGACTGAGACTGCAATTCTAAAGTAAATTAGATAATAGACAGTCCTAAGTGGCGCTCTGTGAGAAACCTTCATTAGTCGTATTGGATTTTGGATTCAGGGGCATTTACTTAAGTTTGTTTTGTTTAGTTGTTTTTTTGAGTTTAAGTTAGTTGGTGTGTATCCTGCTTACATTTGGTTTCACGGTCTTTCTTAGAGACTGTCTCTATTGGCTTACTAAAAAAAATGACAAGGTCGCACCAAGGTTACGTGAATTTTAAACAGTATCTCGTGGACTTCATGGTGTCCTAATTGTGTAAATAAATAGATTTTCACAACTATCGCCCTAGCTTGTTAGCCTAAGTTGGCGTAAAGCATACCAAGTTGATATGTTCTGGGCCATGGTTTAGTATATGCTTTCTTACTTTCAGATACCACTCATGTCTTCTCATAGATTGTACATGAGTTTCTGGTCAGTAGCATGCATTCTTAGTGGATGAAGATGATATCTTAATCAATTGGACAGTTGGGCTTCGATCAATGGTTTTGATATGAGAAACCTCTTATCCAAAATCATCATATTAAGTTGGGAAGGTGGACAGCTGGCTTTTAGATGCGTTGGCTGTCTTTTTGCTAAAATGAGTCCACCCTTTGAAGAATGATTCTAGGTACATTTACATTAGTATAGCTCATGTATGAGTTACTTTAAATGGGTGAATGGAAAGGGATTCCCTGTTCAGGCAACCCCGGGCAAGTCGATCCTTTTTTGCCTCTGATGTACGCGGCCTAACTAGTATTCCCGTGGCCATTTCGGGCTATTCCCTGGCCATCCCAAGATGTTTACCCAGCGGGGTTGAAACCCGAGGTGTCTTCTAAGACCTTCATGCTGCTTTACCACTAGGCCTCCTTGGAGATGGTTATGTATGAATTAGTATCTATAAACTAAGCTTTCCACTGATGGTTTGAATTCAAAGATCCTAAATTATATATCGTGATACCATGGTTCCTTCCATGTTCATACGTAAGACATCACATATTAGATCAGTCTTGGTTTTCATTTATGACTGCATTCATAGGAATATGTAGAATACATTTGACATTTTGCATCATTATAAAGGTGGTTGTCGTCGTTCCTATCATGGCATACTTCAATATGGGCTTTGTAATGTTCATTCGATCAGTGGAGAATTCAGGAATTAAGAGTAACAGGGGTTCAACATAGTCTCAAAAAGTTGAAAGCCACAGGGTTGATCCCTTGTTCATTAAATTTGCCTTTGAGGTTGATGCTATGGTCTTTTGCAGTTACGTATGGTATGAAAGCATCAACCTTTCAAGATGTATCGGTTTAGACTGTGGAATAGGGGAACTTTTATATGTTATTTTTGGTTTGTATGTAGGCCTGTCCAGATAATCATTAATTTAAATAGGCCAGCTTGTGAGTCCCATTACAAACCCTCACAGCTAGACTGTTACGATACATACCCTGGGATATACATATCTTTAACGAGCATTGACATCATCCGACATTTAATATTAAGTTGCTCTGAGGATATCTTTTACATATATAAATCTAACTAGGGTAATGACTGTTTTTACTCAGGTGGATCATGGACAGTCGTGATGAATATACAAAGGAGCGTCTAGATGCTGTAAATGATGAATTCAAGTTATATCGCTGCCATACCATTTTGAATTGTGCTCGTGCCTGCCCCAAGGGGTTGAACCCTGGGAAACAAATCCAGAACATAAAGAGCCTACAAGCCTAAGTGCTCTCTCTTTTCAGTTTTAATATATAGGGAAATTGATGATTGTCATGTGACTCATGTCTCATCCCTGTTTCATTTTATGACTGTTAGAACATCTTCCTAGACCATTTGTTCATAATAAGTGGTGGATCCTGCCAGTACTTTTGTTTTTATGATCTTAATCTTCTGATAATATCATTGTCTTGTTTGTCGAGTGGGATTCGGTTTGGGAACGTATCTAAATTTAGCTATAAGATGGCCTATCAATAAGGATGGTTGTCCTCTGTTGGCAATGGGTGTAGGGGTGCCACAAAAAGCCGAACCGACACGAATCCGATTAAGACTATTCGGGTTGGGTTAGTCGGGTTAGTAACTTTATTTGGTTGACCAAATTAACCTGAATACTAAATAGGGCTGAGTGTCGGGTTAGATATGTATGGCTAATACAGGTTTGGGTCAAACTTGATTGACCCTGATCAGATTTTTTTAAACATTCTTTTTGTATAGTTTTTATAATTTATTCTTAAACTGTTAAACGTATAGTATTAGTCAATTATTTTTCTTGTATCATTTATATTCAGGTTGAAGCTAATCTGAATAGATGTGACCGGACTCGACCTGAGTCCTACCAAGTTGGAATCTTAATTGGATCCGGTTCATGTATGTGTTTTTTAGCCTCAAGAGGACGTGACTATTTTAAAGTTGTTTGCATCTAACATCCAAGCAACAATGGTTATACTATAATTAATCCTACGTATTATATTATATTATATCTAAAATTATATTAAGTATTATATTATATTATATCTAAAATTATATTAAGTTCAATTTATTACGCTTAATATTAAATTATAGTATAATACAATTTTGTTTATAATATATATTAGAGTGTAATATAGTGTAACATTATACTTTTATTACATTATATTATATAATACGAGTAGCAAATTAGTATATCTCATTAAGCGAAGCGAACCTTCTTGTTTTCGCCTGCCCAGAAAGAAAATATCTAGCCCAGATTCATAAATAAAAAAATAATATTTATAAAACGTACCTTCAAACTATGCGAAAAATTACGAAAACTATTTTATACTTTTAGCTATTTACGACTTTTTATATAATACTTTATTTATCAAATATGTAACACATATCTACTGCCGTTAAAAAAAACACATATCTACCTATTCATCGAATTGCGAACAAAACAAACTCAATATTGCAATGCTTCTGACATAAGTACGATTTTATAAAAAAATGTTAAAGTTTAATATATATTTTTTAAAAAGAAAAAAAAAATCTAAAACACACCCATAAACTACCTAATAACTTTAAAATAAACTACATGAGTCAAAGACGTACGATTATATGAATGTTTGAATTATGTAAATAACCCTCTACTTTTTGCTATTTACGACTATTTTATATAATAAACTTTCTTTGTCAAATATGTAACAAATATCCAACAACTCTTTGATAAAAAATATACCGACGAGAAGACCTCTGGATTACGAACAAAAACGAGCCAAATATTTTTTTTGAACGACGATTTTATTAATACTAGCAGGAGCTAGAAAAAAAAGAAGCTACAAGGATTACAAATATAAACAAGCAATAGCTTGATCACTAGTCCATTTTAACCAACATGGTTTACAATTCCTTGATATGATTTGAAATACGTATGATTTTAAAAAAAATGTGAAAGCTTAATATATAATTACTCTATACTTCTTACAATAATCACCCTATACTTCTTGCTATTTACCTATTTTTTATATAACAGACTTTGTTTATCAAATATTTAACAAATATCCGGCGACTTGTTTAGTAAAAATATACCGATGTGAAAGCCTTTGGATTATGAGCAAAACGAGCCCAATATTAATATGCTTTTAAGATACGTACGATTTATAAACAATGTTGAACTTTAAGATATGTTTTTTTTTGGAAAAAAAAAAGCTTCAAAACACGCCTTTACATATCCAATAACTTTAAAAACTACCCTCAAGTTTCTTTTGAAAGAATCGCTATATAATTTTTTACACCTTTATATATCGAAGCACACCTTTACATAGCCACTCAAACTACAAAAAAGGTATATTATGTTAGAAGGAAAAATTTAAGTTAAACTTTCGACAAACTAGAATCGCCTTCATAATTCTAGCAGAAAATATTTTTGACAAATGACAAATAAATAAAGTATGTCAAAAACAGCTCTGTCGCAACACGGACACTAAACATCTCATTGTATTCAATTTCATAAATTTGTAAGACTGAAACATATTACATCTTAGTTCACATAATTATTCTACAATATACATTTATTATATTATGTTGTTTAATACAATATTTATCGAGTTCATTTTGTAAGTAGGGTTCATTCGCATAACTAAACAATGATGATGTTTACAATATATAAATACAAATACGACATGTTAAAGACTATACAGGATTGGCCCAATACAAACTATACTATACACTAACAAATAATTCAGTCAGCTCCTCGCAATTGGAGCGGGAGGACGCAAAACCCGGAATTCATCAAACAATGCAAACGGAAGTCACTTAGTGAACCACATACTGATATGGTGAAGGAACATGCAAAACGCGAACATGTCCAACGGCCACTTGATCCCAAACAAAATGTATGTCAATCTCGATGTGCTTCGTGCGTTGGTGCTGCACGGGATTGGAAGACAAATATACCGTAATGACATTATCACAATAAACAATGGTAGCCAAATGTAAAGGAAAGGGAAGCTCTTGTAGAAGATTCCGCAACCAGGAAGTCTCAGGTATTGGCAACACCACGATACTGAACATCAGCACCAAAATGAGACAGAGTATACTGCCTCTTGGACGACCAAGACAGTAAATTGTTGCCAAGAAAAAACATAATATCCTGAAGTAGAACAACGAGTAGTCGGGCAACCTGCCCAATCTGCATCTGAATAAGCAACCAGAGCAGAAGTCAAGGACGAATAAAACCGAAGGCCAAAATCCAAAGTGCCGCCAAGATAACGTAAGATCCTCTTAAAAGCAGTAAGATGAGGCTCCCGAGACTCATGCATAAATGGACAAACTTTCTAAACCACATAAGAAAAATCGGGTCTAGTGAAGGTGAGATACTGTAAAGCCCCAACAAGACTCCTGTAAAGAGTCGGATCAGAAACCGGGGTACCATCAACCCCTAATTTGGACTTTGTATCAACAGGGTCCTGCACGAATGACAATTGCGCATACCTGCGCGGTCCCTGTTTGTAAATGAATAGGGACGAACCATATCTGCTGTGAGAAAACCTAATACGAGTGATATAACTCGCAAATCGCTGAAACTAGGCACAAGGTGCTTGCTTAAGACCATATATCGATCGTTGTAGGAGACAAACGTGATCAGGACTCTGAGGGTCCCGAAAACCAGGAGGTTGATGCATGTAGATAGTCGCAGAGAGGGTACCATGTAGGAAAGAATTCTTGACATCATGTTGATGAATTGGCCAATGCCGAGAAGCACCAAGACTAAGAACAATGCAGATAGTGGCCGATTTAACCACCGGGCTAAATGTCTCATCATAATCGACACCAATTTGTTGAATGTTCCCATTAGCGACAAGACGAGCCATGTACCTGCTTAAAGATCCATCTGCAAAATACTTATGTTTAAACAACCACATGGAACGCACAATGTTCACATCAGGTGATCGTGGCACAAGAACCCAAGTATTATTTTTAGTTAAAGCATTATATTCGTCTAGCATAGCCCGCTGCCAGTTAGGGTCTTTGTTGCAAGGGTGTAAGACTTTGGAATGGGAGAAATGGTAGGCACATGACAATTATAATGCGGGTTCTTTTTATTGGTATCAACACGAAGATGAGTGACCATTGGGGGCGAGGTGGTGGGGCATTGTTGTTAGAAACGGGATGAGGGGGTTGGGCTAGGTAGGCGTAGTAGGTTGTGGTGAGCGTGGGTCAGATTGGTCCATGACAGGGGTAATGGAAGTTGGGTCAGAGGTCGTGGACTGGACCTGGACGGAAGTATGAGTAAGGGAAGTTGGATGTAGATTGGATATTGTGTGCTAGTGGGAGCGTAATGGGTTTGATGGGTCGGCATGTTGGTAGTGGTAATTTGG
Organism: Tanacetum coccineum; assembly: GCA_026074375.1. NCBI lineage: Eukaryota > Viridiplantae > Streptophyta > Magnoliopsida > Asterales > Asteraceae > Tanacetum > Tanacetum coccineum. The sequence continues at coordinate 8,239 of BQNB010039124.1, read as the reverse complement.
TTAGGTTGGACAATGGGTTGTGTGGGTTGGGTCGGTAGATGTAAGATATGGCGAGCCATAAGGTTAGGGATGGTATCAAGAAATGTATAAGAAGGTGCATCATTTGGTGTGACGGACCCGTAAGGAAATATAGTCTCATCAAACGTGACATTGCGAGAGATGATGATTTTGTTTGTAGATACGTTTACGCAACGAAAACCACGGTGATTGGATGGGTAACCGAGAAATATACAGGTTGTGGGTCGTGGCCGAGTTTGTGATTGGTGTCAAGGTGAGCATAACACAAGCAACCACGACGGGGGGGTAACACAGGTGGGGGTTTTCTAATAACAAATCATAATATAAAAAATAAAACAAATTGGGGGGGGGGTGGGTGGTTCAAAATTACAAGGTAGTTACAATAAAAGTAAAAATAAAAATGTAAAAAGTAAATAAATTACTAAAAACATTAAAAAAAAATAAGAAAAAATATATTATGGGTAGGGGTAAACAAAATAGACAATAAATTTAAATATACGAAAAGTAAAAAAATAATGTAAACATAAAATATAATAATATTAGACATGGGTCATTTATTAAAGGGGTAAAAAACTAAATAAAAGGGTAAAAAGTAATAAACAATACATGGTTAAAACTAAAGGGGGGGTCAATGTGTGATATAAAAAATATAAAAAATAAACAATACTCCAAATGGGTTAAAAATAAAATAAAAATTAAAATATAAATAAAAATTATATGGGTAAAAAACAAAAAAGGTTAATACAAAAATCTAAAAATAAATGGTAAAAAATAAAATTAATTAATAAAAATTATGGGGTAAAAAAAATAAATGGGGGGGTATTGATTAAATAAATATATATCAAACTAAATATTAATAATATCATAATAAAAATATGGGGGGGTAATAAAAAATACAAATAAATAGGGGGTAAGGTATAGGGTCTAGTAAAAACACAAAAAAAAGGGTACTATTCTATATAAAAATTATGCAAATATATCTTATGGGAGGGGTAAAAAAAGGGGGGGGGGGGGGGTATATCGGGGGTACCTAAAAGTGTAATATTAAAATTTAAAAATAATAAAAATAAAAACACACTTAAATGTAAATTAAGAAAAAATGTAAGGGGTACTATAACAAAAGGGTGTGGGTAAAATAATAAATATACAATAAAAAAAAAAATAAAAAAGTGTAGGGGGTAATCAAAATAAAAAAAACACTAATAAAGGGGTAGGGGGGGGGGGTCTAAAAATAAGGGTATTTACTTTTTGTTTAAAAAACACAGGGGGGGGGGGGTTTTAATAACAAAAAAATTAAAATATTTAACTAAATAGTAAAAAATAATACTAAATTAAAAAAAATTTACGTTATAATAATAATAAAAAAAATTATACAAAAAATATAATATACATACGGCAGGGGGGGTGTAACAACAGGGTTTAGGGGTAAATAATAAGTAAATTGGGGGGGTGGTAATGGTACTAAATATCAAACATAATACAGTGATTGGTGTCAAGGTGAGCATAACACAAGCAACACAACGACGTATAGTTAGGTTTGGTGTTATAGAGGGAAAAATGAGGTGTGCCACTGTTGATAGCGGTGGAAGGTAAAATGTTCAAAAGGTAGGTGCCCATGTGAAGGGCTTCAACCTAAAAATGGGGCGGAAGGTATGCTTGAAAGAGTAAGTTACGGATGAAGTTGTTGATAGTACGAATCATTCGTTCGGACTTGCCGTTTTATTGGGAGGTACGAGGACACGAGAAACGTGTTTGGATGCCGTGTTTGGAAAATAATTAATGAAAAATGGTGTTATCAAACTCACCATCATGGTCACATTGAAAAACTTTAATCTCTACATTAAATTGAGTTTTTACAAGAGAACGAAATTCAACAAACTTAGCAAAAGTATGTTTACAATAATGATATAAACATATGTTCATTGCTACAAACATAGGAAATGGATATGATATTGTGTACGCGACAAAGAGGATTAATAAAATTAGGGTTTTTATGGATGTTTAGGAGAGGATCGAAGGAGGCTCTGATACCATGTAAGTATGATTCATTTGCATAACTGAATAATGATGATGTTTACAATATAAATAAAAAACTATACGGGTTTGACCCAATACAAACTATACTATACAATAAAAAATAGTACACTAACACACTTTACATTGCAAAGGTAAAGACAACCTTATTTTTGTCGTGAAAAACTTATAAAGATTTTGACGAAAATATGTTTGAATAACTTTTAAAATTATAAAACCATACAATTACCAGGCGCGCTCGGTTTATAACTTTTAGTGCAACCAGCCCCGAGCTTGAACCGATATTTAATTCCCAACCGCTACGTGTCCTCGGGCTTGACGCGGTATTTAATTCCCACTACCCGCTACGTGTCTTCTTTGATATATTTTCTACCTCCATGTGGATTCCACTGATTTCTATCCTCTCTCATATCAAAGAAAAACACACACCAAATCATCGAACCATCAAAAGTTATACCACCATCTACCTAGATCTATTATTGAGAGCTCTCTTCGTTGCCGCTGACTCCTTCGTTGCCGTCCTTCTTGGTGTGCGGCGTTGGTGGTTAGTTGGTGGCATTGGTGAGCTTAGGTGGGTGGTTTGTTTTGCGGGTGTTTTGATTTGTTGGGGATTTGCATGGTGGTTCCATTCTATTTTTTTCATTGGTAATGATTTGTGATAGAAATAATTTGATATTGAGAATTTTAAGTTAGCAGTTTTTATTTTAAAATTAGGGTTTCGTTGTGATTTTGGGGGTTTGCTAATTTGGGAACTTTTATATGCGGTTCAAGATAAATTGTCGCCGGATTTGTTTATATAAATCGTGAATATTGTTGTTATGGAGTATAATTTTTTTAATGTTCTTGGTGATTGATGGATGTTGGTGCTTTGTTTTATAGGGTGAATTGATTGTTAGAATGCTAGGTTAAACCTTTGTTTTTGCTTTAGTGGTTCCCCTATCTGAATCTGATACTCACATCGTGGTATTGCTTTCTTACAAGTTTTTGTCCCTGGAACTTTGGTTGCTTATAATATTGGAATATGCTTAGTGTGTTTCAGTCGGTTTTTATGAGATGTGAATGATGCTGATATGAATCTTAACACTTCTAATGAGTGTTTGGTATGCGATGATGCTTATAGTATAATTTACGGACTCACGTATCTTGGCGGGGCAACTGCACCCGTGATGTGGTTGCAGCCATGGCGTGTGTTACATTCAATTTCTATATTTAAACATTCGATGGCTGATGCTCGCTTTCGTTTGGTGATGCTTGCGTGCCATTTGCCAGTGATGCCAAAGAGATGTGATTAATTGCATTGTGGCGGGGTGAGCTTCCTAAGCTCACAGCCATGGCGAATACACCCTCTTTTTTCAACTCTTTACATACCCATACCCCTGGAACTTTGGTCGCTTATAATATTGGAATATGTTCAATGTGCTTTCAATCGGTTTTTATCATATGCGAATGATGCTGATATGAATCTTAACACTTCCAGCGAGTGTTCGGTATAATCTGTAACACCCCCAAATTGGGTCGCATCGGAATATGGGTTGAGAGTGTTACTTCATAGATCAATAACACAAGATATATATGAGAACGACCATTTAAAAGTCGTTTAAAACCGATACGTTGGATTTAACAAATTGTTTGTTACAAAAGCCCAAAGCTTCACTTGTTCATTGTTTAAAAATACAAAGATTATAGTCCATAACAAATATATCCCCAAAATGTAATGCGACCAAATCTTTAATGCACATGATTTTCAAAATATAACCACCAATGTATCCCTTGCCTTGTACCTCATTGACCTTCTGAGAAAACATTGCTTTAAAACGTCAACAATAATGTTGGTGAATTCATAGGTTTGTAAAATGTATAATGTAGGACCACAAGATTTCCCCATGATAATGCAACAGATGCAAACATCACTGAATGTAATTACGTTTCTCTAAGCTCATGACACTGAAGCTCGACATGTATGAATTGCAATATAAATTGCCAACATTGCTCGTGATGACGTTCTAACCTGCAACATCCCAAATACGACATGGTATACGTTCGTTGTCCAGCATACCGGCACAGTGAGCATGACTCACCCGAACGGGGATGTCAATCCCAAATAGATCTATTTATAACATTCGCGCTCACAACAAGTAATTGACAATTCATGATAACAGGCTTAGAGGGTTATCGCTACTTATGCAAACATGTAATCGTTAAAATGTACACGCGTCCAATTTGTAAAACATGCATATGTTTCTCACCCCAAAACTTGTAAATCATTATAAATGTAAAACGTGAGGCTATGAACTCACCTTGAGTGTATGAATCAACAATGTACGTCACAGAATGAAAATGTGTCACGTAAGTGTCCGAATGCAACCTAATTAGTTATAGGTCGTATGAGTACTAAGTACTTTGAATAACTAATACCGTATATAATTCTATATAACTACATCACCATCTAATCGTAATTGAGAAATAATATTTATAAAGTTAAAATGTTTATAAATATTACCTTTAGTAAAAATATCGCAACTTTCTCGTTTTAAGTCCGTTTTGTACGTTCTTTATGTCCACGCTTTCGTATTTAAAAGATATATCAAAATATTACATTTTAATATTTTTAACCCTCTGGTGAACAGTGATTTTCACTGTTCATGCAGTTTATAAAATTATTTTTATAAATTTAATTATCGTAATCTTGTAAAAGTCGTATCTTATTCGTTTTATCTCTGATTTTAATGATTCTTTCGAGCACGTCTTCGTAATTAAAAGTTCTATCTAACTAAAATATTTTCCAAAAAGTTTTTGTAATGAATAGTAATTTGTTTTTATAAAAGTATTTATTATCGTAAACATGAAAAATCCATAACTCCTTCGTTATTGATCAAATAATTATGTTTCTTAATGTTTTACGATCGTAATGACATGTAGTATTTTAATAAAATATAAAATAAATACTTTATTTTCGAATTTGAAACAGTCCACTTTTGTTAAATATGTATTTATTTATATAAACTTGTTTTATGAAGTTTTTAGTTTAGTAAATTTGTTATAAGTCCTATACAACACTTTATACTACAAGTCCCATATAATTTAAGTCCTCTAGTCCATCATTTGTCCAAGATAACATGTCCTTGCATTTCTTTTACTTATAAACTTAATAAGTAAACTTTTAAACAATTAATTTATATTTACTTATATAAATTAAACCATACTTGTATAATGTATATACTTTTATTCTAACATGTTTTTAACATCAATATAGCATATGAAAAAGTATTTCAAACCATAATCAAGTGTAAAAATCCATTTCACATCTTAATATATTTCCTAGATGGTGATTTACTATATACACATAAAATCATAAATGTAAAGAGTGTAGGGTTTTTAGATAACCTTAAGATGATGTACGATGAAGAGTAACAAGTTCTAAACCCTAGTTTAGAATCAAACCCCAAGCTTCCAAGACTAGAAAACCCTAACTTTCTAAGAAAATCCTAATCTTGCACTTTTCTTGATTAACCCTTTTAAACACTAAACCAAGCCTTCAATACACCTTAGAATACCTTAGATATGATGTTAGAATACTTGAATACTTGGTAATAAAAATTGTATGGATTGTTTGTGTGTGCTTGTGTTTAGCCGTAGGCTAGGGAGGACACAAGAGAGAAATGAGTGAAGTTTTTGGCTTAAGGAATGAGAAGTGTGTTTTCTACAAGCCTTGCACTTACTTATATACTACTAGGATTAGTCAAGGACACTATTAGGAAGATCAAGACCATAAGAAAACAAGGGGAGGGAATTAAGGAGAAAAATTGGTCAAGTTTACTAGTCATGTACCTTAGGTTATAATAAGTTCTAGTTGTACAAGATTTGATAAAGGTTTTTTGTGCTCATTGTCCCCTTAGGACTATATTGCTGTCCGGTAATTAGTGGGGAATAACTAGGAAAAATCTTAGATATTTTGTATTGAAAATCTTGTATTACTTGTAGTTTCAATATGTAAGGTTAAATGTAGAAGTATAAACTTGTAAAGTGTATGTTCTAGTTGGTTTCTTTTATACACGATTCGGACACAATGATCTCATGGGTGAAGTTTTATAAAACTTTGAGCATTGGGTATAATAATGGGTATTTGTTGAAGCGTAGATAAGTTTTGGTGGTTTCGTGAATGCCTAAATGTATTTTATCGCGAAACGTAAACATTTTACGTAACCAATAAAAATAAAATGTGCAAAGTTAATAATTATCCTCCAAATAATTATTTAACACTTGCTTGATGTAAACATTTAATTGTTTGATGCCCGTTGACGTTGAATGACAATTTTTAGTTTACGCGATTTAACTTAACTATTAAAATTAAAAGCAAACGCGTACGAGACTAAAAATAAATAGTGAAATAAATGACGTCGTAAAATGACCTGAAAACACGGAGTTTTATAGTCTTCCTCCGTTAAATGAGCCTTGTCCTCAATGTGACAACCGTGGTTTGAGCCGGTTAGTCAGTTTGTTTAGAATTTATTTGAAGCATTTATGTGTGTTCTTTATGTGTTTTATGTGTTTTGTGAGAGATATGTGTATGAGATTGAAGTACATGATTTATGAATCATGGTACTAGTTGAAATGAGTTTAACTTCAAGATCCATGATTTCTACTGGTTCCTCGATAAAATGAAGCTTGTCATCAATATGAAGTTCCATCTAACGAACAACTAATAGTTCGTCGCATAGCACTTCTCAAGTAGGATAACATGAAACGTATTTTTTTTTTTTTGGTGAACCCTGCTCAGCTCTTGAGGAAGCTTAAGCTTGTAAGCAACGGCTCTAACCTTAGCCACCACCTTGAATGGTCCAACATACTTGGGGTTTAACTTCCCCCGTTTTCCAAAATGTACGACCCCTTTCTAAGGTGAAACCTTAAGCATAACTATATCTCCAACTTGAAATTCCATCGGCTTACGCTTTAAATCGGCGTAACTCTTTTGTCGATCACGTGCGGCTTGAATTCTTTGCTTGATCTGAATGATATTCTTGGTTGTCTCTTGAACTAGTTCTGGACAGGTGAGTTGAACTTTTCCAACCTCGGCCCAACAAACAGGTGAACGACACTTTCGACCGTAAAGTACCTCAAATGGTGCATCCTTGATGCTAGCGTGATAACTATTGTTATATGAAAACTCAACTAATGGCAAATGGTTAACCCAACCCTTTCCAAAGTCGATCACACAAGCACGCATTATATCCTCGAGAGTTTGAATAGTCCATCGCTGTCCGTCTGTTTGCGAATGGTATGCAGTACTCATATCTAAATTCATACACAAGGCCTTCTAAAGTGACCTACAGAAATTTGATGCGAACCTAGGGCCGTAATCACAAATGATTGAGACAGGTATTCTATGTCTCGTGACTACCTCTTTCAGGTACATTCTTGCCAATCTTTCCATGGGATCAGTTTCCATCATTGGTACAAAGATTGCGGATTTAGTGAGTCGGTCAACAATCACGCAAATGATGTCATAACCTTGTGACGACTTAGGAAGCTTCGTGATAAAATCCATAGTGATATTATCCCACTTCCATTGAGGTATCTCAGGTTGCACCAACAAACCCGATGGCCTTTGGTGTTCAGCCTTGACCTTAGCACATGTCAAACATTTGCTAACATAGCGATGTCGGCCTTCATATTAGGCCACAAATATAGCTTTTCCATGTCCTGATATATCTTTTCAGAACCCGGATGGATAGAGTATTTTGACTTGTGGGACTCGTGCATAATCACAGTTCTCAAATCACCATAACATGGCAACCAACTCCTGCAATTTAAGCATAGAGTTCCATTTGCGCGGGGTTCCAACTTCTCCTTCGGTATATCCTTCCGGATCATACCTCCTACGTCTTCCTTTTTGAGGTTCTCTGGTTTCTGTGCTTCTATTTGAGCTTCCAAAATTTGTTTGGGGAGATTCAAACCAATAGTCATGACTAAGGCTCGAAAACGTAATGGCTTATTCTGTTCTTTACGGCTTAAGGCATCGGCCACTACGTTTGCTTTCCTCAGGTGGTAACATATTTCACAATTGTAATCATTGAACAACTCTAACCAACGACGTTGCCTCATGTTCAGCTCCTTTTGATCAAGAATGTGTTGTAAACTCTTGTGATCTGTGAACACCGTACACTTGGTTCCGTACAAATAGTGTCTC